>CAUYPK010056665.1:0-20159 GCA_963574355.1 Loris lydekkerianus | reverse complement strand
GCCTATCAATCCACAAATGCATTAATAAATTGTGGTACATGTACACCATGAAATATTATGCAGCCTTAAAGAAAGATGGAGACTTTACCTCTTTCATGTTTACATGGATGGAGCTGGAACATATTCTTCTTAGTAAAGTATCTCAAGAGTGGAAGAAAAAGTACCCAGTGTACTCAACCCTACTATGAAACTAATTTATGGCTTTCACATGAAAGCTATAACCCAGTTACAACCTAAGAATAGGGAGAAGGGGGAAAGAGAGGGGAGGGAGGGGGGTGGTAGGTGGAAGGAGGAACATTGGTGGGATTACACCTGCAGTTCATCTTACAAGGGAATATGTGAAACTTAGTAAATGTGGAATGTAATGGCTTGGCACAGTAACTAAGAAAATGCCAGGAAGGCTATGTTAACCATTGTGATGAAAATGTGTCAAATGGTCTGTGAAGCTAGTGTATGATGCCCCATGATCATATCAATGTATGCATCTATGATTTAATAAAAAAATTAATAAATAAAAATAAATAAATAAAAAATAAAAATAAAAAAGGTGGCTGAAAAGTCACTTGCGGGCACCTAAAAAAAAGAAAATGTGTCAAATGGTCTATGAAGCTAGTGTATGATGCCCCATGATCATATCAATGGACACAGCTATTATTTAATAAAAAAATAATTAATTAATTAATTTAAAAAACATATCATAGATATAAAAAAATTATATTAAAGAAATAGTAACTTACCTTAGATCACTTACCTTATTCCTATGAAAAAATAGAAATAAAGAAAGCTAAAGGAAAACAAAATAAATTCTATCTTTTAACTTCATCCCCCTACAGTATTTTGATGTATAGTTGTATCAATTTATGTATTTTTATATGACCTATCTCTTAACAAATTTCTGTAGCTATTATTCTTTTGGTATATTTGTCTTCTGGAATTCATACCAGAGTTATGAGTAAATAAAAAACCACAAATACAGCAAAAAAAAAAAAATTCTAGACTCATTAAAAGGATAACAAAAGAGTATTATGAATAGTGCTATACCAATACAGTCAATAAATGTATTGAATGTACCAATACATTAAATAAGCAAATTTCTTAAAATTTCTCAGTAATTCGCTCAAAGAGAAAGAGATAACCTAAATATATATAGCTACACACACATGCACACACACAGATATTAAGGAATTTGAATTTATAGCTGAAAATTTTCACACAAAAATATCTAGGTCTTTAAATGTGGTACAAAACATTTAAAGTAAAAGTAATAACAATTCTGTACAAAGTCTTCCAAAAATACTGAAGATGAGGGAACACTTCTGCACTTATCCTATGAGGATACAGGCAGGAGACTGAACACCAGTACCCTAATGTACACAGATGTGAAAAGTCTGCCAGGCGTGGTGGCTCAGGCTTGTAATCCCAGCACGCTGGGGGGGCAAGGCAAGTAGATTGCCTGGGCTCACGAGTTCCAAACCAGGCTAAGCAAGAGCAAGACCCATCTCTACTAAAAGTAGAAAAACTTTAGCCAGGCATTGTGGCAGGCACTTGTAGTCCCGTTACTTGGGAGGCTAAAGCAAGAGGATCCCTTGAGCTCAAGAGCATGAGGTTGCTGTGAGCTGTGATACCTCAGCACTCTACTGAGGGTGACAAAAAAACAAAAACAAAAGAAAGAAGAAGAAAAAGAAAATTCTATACAAAGTATTATCAAGAAGCAGCATTAGCCAAGTATTTGGTGATTAGAGAGGCAAACTCTGAAGGTTATTTGTGCTTTTCACCAAAAAAGTGATGTTCTGTCCCATTCTGAGCACTTGCCAGGCCAGGCTGTACTGGGTGAGGGCTCCCCTGAGGGCCCCATTTTAATTAATCACTTTTTTAAAGACTCTGTCTCCAAATCAGTCAGTTTTGAGGTAGTGGAGGTTAGGGTTTCAACACAGGAAACTTTTGGAGTGGGCAATTCAATCCATAACAACCAGTTAAGGGTGTTTAGAATATTTTATAATCAAGTAGTATATATGAAGTAAGACAAATTAACATATTTGGGTGGTCACTTATGCCTAGATAGGGCCTGCCTGTGTCACTTGGTGGCAGAGTGAACCCAAGTTATTTTCTGCCTTTGCAACCAGCAGATCAGGGCTCTGAGAACAGATGATGATCAGAGCTGGGGCTTGGGAATCCAGTTTTACCAAGCACCCAAAGTTTGAGACCCCTCTGCCCAACAGCAGGCACTGACTCTGCCCAGCCCATTCTGGGTTGATGGACAGCCTGTCTTGGTATTGCCATGGGGTTCCAGCATCACCAGCCATCCCTCCTCATGTCTCTCTAAGCCAGCGGTTCTCAACCTGTGGGTCGCGACCCACAGGAACTGTATTAAAGGGTCGTGGCATTAGGAAGGTTGAGAAGCACGGCTCAAAGCCTTTCTCTGTTCCTTACTCAGGAACAGTAAGGAATAAAGAGGACAGATTTATTTATTTTCTGTACCTCCAAATCTGTGAACCCCCAATTCATTTCCAGGTAAGACTCTCCAGGAGAGCTTACTAACAACACAGAATTCCTGGGGTCGGGCCTCATATTCTGCATATATGACAACTGTCCTGGGTCATTCTGAGCACCAGGGAGGCTGGTGGGGGGCGGGGGCACATAGATGCACAGAGTGACTGTTAAGCTCCCCAGGAAGGCATAGCTGTGCACACGCAGCCTTCATGCTCCGCTGCTTCTTCCGTCCTTCCCACCAGGAAGCTAAACCCATATGTTAATTTGTCTTACTTCATATATACTAGATTATAAAACATTCTGAACACCCTTAACTGGTTGTTATGGACTGAACTACTCCCTCCAAAAATTTCCTACGTTGAAATTCTAACCTCCAATACCTCAAAACATGACTGATTTTAAAAGGTGATTAATTAAAATGAGGCCCTCAGGGGAGCCCTCACCCAGTGCAACTGGTATCATCAGAGAAAGGCCCACGTAGACACAGACACACTAACAGGGGGTGGGGAGAGTAACAGGAACACAGGCACCTGCTGGTGAGGATGGCGGCCTGAAGCAGACCCTCAGGAGAACGGCTAGCCGGCCAACACCCCCTCTCAGCCTCCAGAGCCTCCAGAGCCTGAAGAAATGCACTTCCGACGCCCAGTTTGTGCTACTCTGTTACAGCAGCACCAGCAAACTAATGTACTGGCCAGCAATGAGAGGGAACCAAGGTATTTTATTGCCAGCAATTTCTAATTATTCTTCTTTAAAAAGGTCAACATTGATTAAATTTTTCTTCAGAACAGGAAAGGAATGAGACCACTTGTCATTGTCCCCTTATAGAGCAGCGAGAGGACACAGGATCCAGGACCCATACTTTCTCAAGAAAGGCACAATCCCTTGCTCTGCAGAGGGCAAAGATGAGGGATTATCGCTGCTTCCCCATTCATCTGTGCCACCGGGCTGGCTCTATGCCTGCAGGGAACCCTCAGGGCCCTGTTGCCAGGGCTATTCCACTCAACCCCCAGGCCCTATGCCTGCATCCCCCTTCCTGCCAGCTGGCCACACCAGCAGTTTGGTAGGGCAGGGCAGTGCTGGTGCCCATGTGCTCCCCTGGGAACTGCTGAGAATAGGAAGGTTGGCACTTGTCCGGCATTCACAGCACCCTCCAGGGGGCTTGGCCCCACACAGCTAGACATGCCCTGTTGCTTGTGTATTTATGAAGGTACTACAAGTTCTACTCATCTGGTCGTTGAAATACTGCCCAAAGTAGCAGTTTCTGCTTGTTGTCTGGAGTTTCCCAAGGACAAGCTTGTTTTAATAGATGACTCCTAAGGAGGTGTGCAAGACAATGTTCTTCTAGCCAGAACATAAATACTGAGATTCTGAATGATACCAAAGTCACACATGACAGGAAGGCAGACTTGCCATAGACATCACCATGTGAAGGACTGATGCCAGTGAGCCATGCCCAGACCTCCAGTTGCCCAGTTGCTCGCATGGAAATGGTGTCTGCTTATCTAATTAAGGACAAAGAAACTGAGGTCCCATTAGGCACAGGCCAGAGGAACAGCACAGGATGAGAGAGAAATGTATAATCTAAGAGCCGATGACAGAAAACAACCACACCCCAGAATCCCCAAGAAGAGCAGTCCCTACATCCGCTGGCTTGACGCCTGTTACCCACACAACCAGCTCAGCATCCACAGTCTGACCTCACCACACAGAAGCTGGCTGTCTCCAAAATTATTTTTTGCTCATGCTGTGTTCAAGTCAGTTAACATTTTTAGTAAAACAGCTACTAAAAATTTTAAGTAAGGGACAGGAGAACAAGGCAGCAAGGAGGGGGGAAAGGATGGGTGTGCTCCCACTTAATGGGCACAATGTTTGGGGGTATGACACACCTCTTATGGGTGGAACACAATTATAAGAGGGACTTTACCTAACAAATGTAAACATTGTAACCTAATTCTTTGTACCCTCAATTAACCTGAAACAACAAAAACATTTTTTCAGTAAGCAAAACACAAAGCACCCAAGATTCTATGTCCCCCTTCCAGTTGGCAGGTGCCTCACCTGGGTGCACACCATCCTCTGTGCTGGCCCACGCTGCCTCACCTACAATCACACTCAACACTCAAACTGTGACCTATGACCACAGCACAAACTCTAGATGCACATACGTGACTTTAGGGCAGGGTGTCAAACCTGCAGCCAGCCCTCAGGCCAAATGGTGATTTTGTGGGGAGTGTTTTATTTGCTTATCTGTGGTGTTGGATATCACAGAAAGTAGGCACAGACCATTTTATTTGCTAATCAGCTTTCCTTAGTGTTTTGTGTATTTAATGTGTGGCCCAAAACAACTCACTCTTACTCTTCCAATGTATGGCAAAGAAGAAAAGGTAGGATACCCCCTGCTTTGGGATGTCACAACATGTGAGTGGTAGATGGTGGTCACTATTTCTCACACTTTGCCACATTACACTTTATAGATAACTACAGAGGCACAGCTCATGAACTTAGAAACCCTGTGAACAAACACTACATGCAAGAGGGAGATGCAGATAGTCACTGCTATGGAGCAGCCCAGTGACACACACTTTTCTACATGTGACAATACTGCCCACCTGTCTGTAAGAGCCTTCCCTCAGAAGAAAATAAAACCATGGTAATGAAATCTGAGGCTGCAGGAGGAGGCACGTGCACTCACCAACAATGTCGCTGGGCTCCTTGTTATAGAGCTTTCTGTTCCAGTAAAGGAGTCTAAGGAGAGGGAAGGAGACCAGTAGGATGAGGCTGATCCCCAGGAACATGTGCCCCGTGAATCCTGCAAAATCCAGGCCCTGGAAGTGGAAAAGGAGAAAGGGAATTACACAGGCCGTCCTCGGCACAGGTGGCAGCTCACAAGTGACAATACTCACCTATTTAAAGGTAAATTGGCTTTTTTAAACATTTGGGTTCCTGACATCCTGAGAGTGCATCCTCCCAGCTGGAAAACACAGCCCCATACAAGGTACCCAGTGGCCATCAGGGCTGTAGCTACCCAGTAACAGGACCAGTGGCAGGGGCCCAGAAAGGGCCCTTCCCCTGTGCTTCCCATGTCTGCCTGGGAGCCCATGCACCAAGGTCAGCACTGAGTGTGTCTTTATTATTAAGTAAAATCCACATTAGGTTAATTCATCTGGGATTAAGTCAGCAGCATCACTGGCCTGTTTGGTGCTTTCATGCCATCAGCAAACACATGCAGGCACCTCCTGAGCTCCCAGCAGGACAGACTGGGTCCCCACCCATAAAGCTGGCCATCTGGTGAGAACTCAAGGTCTTTTCTGTAATGTCCATAAACCACTGATGCCATAGGAAGGGGGGAGGTGAGAGGCACAGTGACCACACAAGACTGTGGGGTGCCTGGGATAGAAGGGACCACAGCCATGAAGTGGTGTGATCTCATAGCATGAGAAGTCCAGTTCTGTCTTTGGGAAGCTCTTACACAAGTGGAGGGGCAGCAAGTCCCACAAAACTACAAGAGGACACCCAGAGACCATGCCCAAGACAGCAGTTAGGAAAACCATCTTCCAAAGGCCTGGGTTGGAAGGAATAATTTAAACTATACTATTTGTTGCTTATGAAAATAGGTTTGTCTCTCTCGCATCTATAAAGGCTAAAACCACCTACAACATTGCTAAAGACACAACACAAAAAGAAGCCATTTATCAATAAATTTGCATCAAAGTTTAGGGCTTGCCAATGTACAATAATCTGAAATCCTCAATCTCTTGCAATTATCTACACGTTCAATGGGTGTCTTTGAAAATAGCCTTTTAAAAAACAGGTGGAACTATTCAAGCTTTCACAGACAGATGGCAGAGAAACTTACAAAGAGGTGAGGCTAAAGAAATGCTTTGAATGGGCATGTATTAGAATTCGCCATTTTTCTGACAGTTCTTCAATAAGGTTATTACCTTGAGCTTTCTGTTTATCTATAGAATTCATACCCAAGGTATCTGTCAAAAAAAGTCCATGATACTTTTAGGGGCTTATGGAAATGTTTTAATCTTCCTGTAAAATCAGAAGCAAAAACAAAAATTTTGGATCAAAGGTTTAAAATGTAATATTAATGTATTTGTCTGTATAGCAACTGGCCATGAAATGTTATTGTCAATATTTCTTAGAGGAAATTGCCCACAAAGGCAAAAGGATCTGTATCCTGAGAAATTCTGAATTCCATTGGCATGTAATAACTACACAGTTTTGTCCCATTAGAAATAGTAAGGCAATTTTAGAAGAAAGTGATGAGTAGATTAAAAAAAAAAAAAAAAGACTAAAGGGCTTCTGGGAGCACATTCACAGCAAAATAACACAGCACCAAGTAGACTATTTGGGTGCTGCTAGAGTTGTAACAGGTAGATTTGTCGAATATGAACAATGCTGCTTGGAAAAGAAACAATACAGACAGAAGCAGTGTGTAGTAGGATACAAACACTTTCATTTAGCCTGTGAGGCACATATATTTGGGTGTCCCTGCAGCTTTTGTATGCCTCTGTAATTTCCTAGACTCTTCTCTTTAATGTTCTCAGTAATAAAACCACTATCACACTTGACATGAATACAGTGCTGGAAAATAGCCTTTTCTTCTCACAGGGAGCTGCTTCTACTGTGACCCTCTAAGTCTTTTTTTGGTTTGTTTGTTTGTTTGAGCCAGGGTCTTGCTCTGTCACCCAGGTTGGAATACGGTGGCACAATCATTGCTATGGCAGCCTCTAAATGTTGCTTTTTATTGTTTTGTTTTGGGCCCCACTCTTCCATTTTCATAATTTTCCACATGGCCCTCATTTAACAGATTAAGTGGCCAAATGTTGAACATGTAAAAACAAAGAGGGACTCCCCATCAAACTAGAACATTCCTGGCTTCATAAACCATATATCAAAGGAGGACGTAGCTGAGGGACTCCAGTACCACCACCATTATTTCTAGGAACGATGCCTTCAGGCCAGAGCAATGACAAGTTAAAACACTCCATTAGGTTGTTAAGGGCATGGTTCTAGCCCAAATACTTTCTTAAACTCTTCTAAATGAACAATTCAAATTCTTATTAAGAGTTTAGCTGAATCTATTGAATGTTTTAGTAAAATATACGTGGTAGGACTTGAAAATAGAATCCTGTCCAGGCACCCAGTAAGGAACAGACCTCTGCACTGCAGAGACAGCTGTGAGGCCAGCGAGAGTACAAAGCGGGTCACCAAGCATGAGGTGGAGAGTTCCTGGAACATGCGGGTTTGAGAGGCTGAAGGTCTCTGGCAGAGGCACAGGTGGGATGTCCTGGCAAGCCGGAACCAGCAAGCCAATGCAGGGAGGAACTCTGCCAGAAATCGCTGACTCAAGAGGAAAAGGATCAAAAACAAATAACACTGAGGCTACAATTATTGAACATATGTGTAGAAGAAGGAAACCTGGAAAGGAGACTAAGAAGTGGCCAGAGAGACAAAACAGGAACCAGAAGTTGTCACCTGACTAGTAGAGAAAAATGGGGGCAGCCCAGCACGCATTGCGTGGTGGGAGGGTCTATAGACCTCCCCAGCGCGTGTGGCATGTCGGGAGAACACAGAACCCAGAGGCATGATGGGAATACTGTCGGTTGAGTTCAACGGCACAGCCTGCATGGTATGATGGAAAAGATAACTCCTGAGCGGCAAAGTACACTCAGAAGCATGGGACACCCTCCCCAGAAGAGACTCTTCCAGTGTTGTTTAAAAGCTGGTTGGACAGTTTTGCTCCCCACTGGTGAGTCTCTGCAGACCGGCATTACAGGAGCCCGTAAGGGCGGAAGAGGCCATCACCCACCAGCCTGTGAGGGGGAAGGCAGCAGGCCGGTGGGTGTGGGTCCTGCAACCGTGGGGACTCACGCTCAGCTCAGGGATGCCTGGTGCTTGGGGAAGGGGTGGTCCATGCAATGGATTGTGGAGGTCTTCCCCACCAGTCTGCTCAGTGCTGGAGCTCCCAACCGCAGGGCCGCCCTAGGCACCTGGGAGAAGCGAGAGCGTGGTGTGGCAATAGCAGGTGGGATGCACTTTGCTCACAACTTATGTAATTTCTTCCTAATCCCCATAGAATGTAGATAATTTTCCAGATGTGATTTTTTTTACTCTTCCAAACCCTACTGCTGCTTTATTATTATTCTAAATTGCATATGAATTTTCTTAGTGATGATTTTAAAGATTGATTTCATACTTAAATTTTATTTTATTTATTTTATAATGTTTTCTTCCCATTTGAGTTCATGGACAATCAACCAAAAAATGCAAAATAAATGAGCCTGTCATATTATTCAAATATATGACTATGCTTCCATTATGGATAATCCATCTTTATAAATTAAACTCTGCAGAAGACACTGTCCAGATCTGTGAGTTCATTTGTGTCTCCATACAGAGAAGTATACCACCCTTATCCACAAACTACCATAAAGTGAATTACCACGACTTTTGATTATCTACAGAAGATCATTCATTAGATACATTTTCTGAAAGATACAGTTTAACCCAAAAGTTAAGGGAAAGTCATTAAGTGGAAGACAAGGAATGCCATCCTCAGTAAAATAAGGGTGGTATGCTAAGGCCATGTCCTTAGTAGACATAACTTTGGCACAAAGCTGTGTGACAGACTTTGGCCGAGCCTCAGTTGAGTAGAAATGACACTCACCTCCAGAGCTGTCTTGAGTATTTTTGCAAAAACCTCACCTTTCTCTCCTACCATCAGATTTAAAATCTGGATATCTTATAACAGCATGACAATATACCATGTAGGACTGTGGAAATGGTCTAACAGACCTGTTCTTTGCCTTCAGCTTTCTGTGTGGCTTGATAAGAGACCCAGAGCTTGTTTTGGATCACAGTGCTTTACTTCAGAGCACTCAGAAGTAGCATTGTAATGGTAAGCTCAAAATGATGCAGACTTAACTCAATTTGTATCCAAGAAAGGCACCGTGCCTAGGATTTTACATTGATACTAACATGGTGCCAGTCAGGGGCAGTTAAGTTGTCACAGCATTCAATAAATGCTGCCATAAAAAGAAAAAAGAAGAGAAAAATAACAACTTGAAAGCCAAGTTCTAAAATCATTCTAAAGAAATACAATAGTCACACCCTCACTTGAGCTGTTTATCTATTCTACTGCAACTTATGTTTTCCATTAGAAATGTTAAGTTTTACATTTATGTCAATGATCCAAGTTTGAGTGCATTTTGGATATAGTGGGATGTGTGGATTGAAGTTCTTTTTTTTCTGCATATGAATATCCATTTGTTCCAGGACCATTTGTGGAAAACACTATCCTTTCTCCACTGAATTGGCTTTGTACCTTTGTCAAAAATGTCTATAGGGTTCTATATCTCACTCCCTACTTCAATCCATTTATCTATTTATCCATCTTGATGCCAATACCATACTGAACTTGCTTATTGTAGCCTTATTATAAATCTTCGTGTCAAGTAGTCCTAGCCCTTTTAATTTGTTTGATGTTGGCAATTCTATATAAATTTTAGAATCAGCTTATTGATTTCTCAAAAAAAAAAAAAAACCACTCTGTTGTTTTGATGATGATTGCATGAATTTATAGATAAATTTGGAGAGTAATTATATCTTTATATATATATATATATTTTGCATCTCCTGGCCCATGCACATTTCTTTGGGTCTTCTTTAATTATGCTCCGCAATATTTTGTAGTTTTCAGTATGTTTGGTCAGATTTACCCAAAAGTATTTTATATATTGATGCTATTCTAAAAGACATTTTAATTTCAATTTTGAACTATTCATTTCTATTAGGTTGTTTTAAAAGTTTTGTCCGTTTTAATGTCATGTGTTTTTGTAGCTCCATATCTCAATAAATATTTATTCTACTGTGTCGTGATATATACTGATCGATGGAAAATTTTGTACTCTATACATTGATGCTGTTCATTTTTTTCTACTTTTAATTTTTTTATTCTTTTCAGCGTATTACTATATGATGTCATTAAGCGATTTTCAGCCAATTTTTCTCTACGAATTCAAATTGAACCAAAGTGCTGCTAAAACAGCCCGAAAAATTAACCAGGCATTTGGCAATGGTAGTGTTAACGCACTGTTCAATGTTGGTTTGCGAAATTTCATTCCAGAAATGTTAGCCTCGAAGATGAGCCCCAAAGTGGTCGATCTAGAGTAATCCAGGACAAGGATTTAAGGACCCTGGTGTAGACTGACCCATCACAAACGGTGCGTGGGATGGCGGAAGAACTGGGTGTCAGCTCCCATGCAGTTTTTGATGGTTTAAAACGTGTCGGAAAGGTCAAAAAGCTCGAAAAGTGGGTTCCCCATGATTTAAACGATCGGCAGAAATTGATTTTTGTATAGCGATCTTGTATCCTGCAACCTTGCCAAATTGACTTTTCTTTGATGGATTGCATCAGATTTTCAACATGGAGAACTGTATCATCTGCAAATAAGACTTTTAATCCTGCTTTACCAATATCAATGCCTTTAATTTCTTTTCTTGCATTACCATACAAGCTATAGCCTCAGTAAATGTTGAATAGATGTGGTGAAAACACATCATTGCCTTGTTTCTGATCTTAGGGGTAAATCACTCAGTTTTTCACAATTATAATGCTACCTATTAGTTCATACATGCTTTTTATCAGGCTGATGAAGTTCTCTTCTTTCCCTATTTTATTGGGAGATTTTTATCAGTAATAGATGTTGGATTTTGCCAAATATTTTTTCTTTTTATTTAATTAATTAATTAATTAATTAATTAATTTTCAGTTTTGGCCAGAGCCAAGCTTGAACCTGCCACCCACCCCCAATATATGGGGCCAGCACCCTCCTCCTTGAGCCACAGGCACCACCCTTTTTCTGCATCTATTGATATGGTTTTCTCATTTAATTTGTTAGTGTAGTACATTGATTGATATTTCAAATATGATACCAATTTTCCATTCCTAGATCAATTCTTCTCAATTATGATGTATTATTTATATTGTATACTGTTAAATTGCATTTGTTAATTTTTTTTTTAAGACAGAGTTTCATTTTGTCACCCTTGGTAGAGTGTTGTAGCACCATAGCTCACAGTAACCTCATACTCTTGGGCTCAAGCAATTCTCTTACCTCAGCCTCCCAAGTACCTGGGGCTAAATGTGCCTGCCACAGTGCTTGACTATTATTTGTTAATTTTTTAAATTAAATCTATGTTCATAATAAATATCTATAGTTTCTTTTTGTTATTTTGGTTTTATCTGGTTTAGATATCAGACTCTCATAGAATGAATTGTATTCTTTTTAATTTAGTGCAAAGATTTGTACAGAGTTAGTATTATGGCATTATTTTTTCCTTACATATTTGGCAGAATTCACCAAATAAGCTGTCTTAGCCTGAGTTTTTGGTTTATATTTGTTCTTTGTAGGAAGTCTTTTTACCTACAAATGCAATTTCCTTCATAGATACATTTAGGTTATCTAGTTCTACAGTGACGATTAGTATAGCATGTCTTTCAAGAAAATTTCCCATTTTATCTAATTCTATCATTTTGTCAAATTGATTAATATAGAGTTCATAATAGTCCCTAAGAATCTATTAATATTTACATGTTCTATGGTGATGTAACCACTCACCTTCGTATTGGTGATCTGTATCTTTTTATTTCCCTTATCAGCTTGGCCACAACAATAGAAATTTATTGACAGCAAAGAACCAATTTTTGCTTTCATTGTTTGTTCTGGTCAGCACTCAGGTCTGTAATTTTCTTTCTTCCTGTTTCTTCAAAGTTCTGGTCAGCACTCAGGTCTGTAATTTTCTTTCTTATGCTTACTTTTGGTTTAATTTGCTCTTTTCTTTCTAATTCCTTAGGATGGAAGCCAAGATCATGGATTTGAGATACTTCTTTGCCAATGTAAGTGTTCAGTGGCATAAATTTGCCTCTAATACAGCTTTTTAGATCAGAGTCCAGCAAATTGCCACTTGCAGGCTGAATACAGCCATGTCCATTCATGTATGTGCTGTCTCTGGCTGTTTTCATCCTTGCAACAGAGACCATGTGGCCCACATACTACAAAATTAACTATATGGGCTTATAAGAAGTTTGCTGGTTCCTGCTTTACAGGAATCCCACAAAATTTGGTATGGTCTTTTTTCACCATAATTCAGTTTATAATTGCTCTGGACTTTTTTATAAAATGTCTTTTTTTTTCCCTTTGTGTAAATACCCCGTAGTGGTGTTGCTGGATCGAATGGCAGATCTACTTTTAGTTCTTTGAGGATTCTCCACACCACTTTCCATAGATGTTGTGCTAGTCTGCAGTCCCACCAACAGCATGTGAGTGTTCCTCTCCCTCCACATCCATACCAGCATTTGTTGTTCTGGAGACTTTTTGATAAAAGCCATTCTCACTGGAGTGAACTTACTTCTGTCCCCCCTAAATTCTTCTGTTGAAGCCCTAACCCTCAGTGTGGTAGTATTTGGAGATGGGGTCTTTGGGAGGTGACTGGCTTTAGAAAAATTCAGGAGGGTAGAGCCTTCAGGCTTATGAGGGATTAATGCCCTGATAAGAAGAGACAACAGAGAGCTTCCTCTCTCCCTCTTCGTACCCACTCCCTGCTACATGAGGACACCATGAGAAGGCAGTCACCTGCAAGCCTGGAGGGTGCCTCAGCAAAGAATTAGATCAACTGGTGCACCTTGATCTCGGGCTTCCTGGGCTCCAGAACTACAAAAGATGAATTGCTATCATTTAAGCCACAGTCTGTTGTATTTTGTCATGGGAGCCCAAGCTGAAGAATGCAAAAATGCTTTTTAATTTCAGTTTCACTTACTTCTTCCATCTTTGGATTATTTAGAAGTATGTTATTTAGTTTCCAGTTATTTCAGGGTTTTCCAAATAATCCTGGATATTAATTTATAACTTAATTGAACTGTAGTCAAAGAAAATATTCTGTATTACTTGAATCTATTTTTTTTTGGAGACAGAGTCTCACTTTGTTGCCCTCGGTAGAGTGCTGTGGCATCACAGCTCACAGCAACCTCAAACTCTTGGGCTTAAGCGATTCTCTTGCCTCAGCCTCCCAAGCAGCTGGGACTACAGGTGCCCACCACAATGCCTGGCTATTTTTTGTTGTTGTTATTGTCATTGTTGTTTTTTAGGCCCCAGCCAGGTTCCAACCCACCAGCCCTTGTGCATTTGACCAGTGCCCTAACCACTGGGCAACAGGCACCTAAGCTACTTGAATCTTTTTTAATTTGATATTTGTTTAATGGCCTAGAATCATTTCCATCAGTGTTTTGTTTGCACTTAGAAAAAAATATACGTTCTCCCATCACTGGGTAAAGTTTTCTCTAAATGGCAATTAGGTCATGTTAGTTGATAATTTTCTGTCTACTAGTTCTATCACTATTTTAAGAACTGTACTGAACTCTCCAATTATAATTAAGGATTTATCTGTTGTTCCCTGCAGTACAATTAGTTCAAGTTTCATCCATTTTTGAAACTCTGTCATTAGCTGCATAATTCTTACTATTCTCTATATGAATTTACTCCTTTGTCATTATGAAATGTTCTTTAAATCTGGTAATAGTCTCTACTCTGCTGTCTACTTTGCCACATATTAACATACCTACTCTAGCTTTCTTCTAAAGAGTCTCTGGCCATTCCTTTACTTTTAACCTCCTTCTCTTTATATTTTAAGTGTATGTCTTATAAGAAAAATTTAGAGACAGTGCTTAACTTACAGTGGTACAATTTTTCAACTGTACAATGGTGTGAAACTGTAACTTTATCACTGTAGTGCAATTAATTTAAGTTTCATCCATTTTCAAACCTCTGTCATTAGTTGCGTAAATGTTTTAATTTGAGATTTGTTTTCACTTTGTTTCATAAAGTGAAACACTGACATAAAGTACAGTATTCAGGGGAAGGGCAAGATGGCCGACTGAGAGCAGCTTCCAAGGGAGGCTCCTGTCTAAAAGGAAAGATAATGTCCAGAAACAGCCCAACTAAGCTGAAGACTAAGAGCCCAGCTGAGAGAGAGATGATAACTGCAGGTCACCTCTGTTAAGGCAAGCTGTGACTCCAAGAAACCAAGCTTCAGATACAAAATTCATCTGGAAGGAGGAGTGTCCGTCCCCTCCCCCAAGAAAGCTGTGGTTTTTCTTTGGTTTTCTGTCTCCTTTCTTTTCTCTCTTCATTTGCTCCTGTGGGTTTTCTATGAACAAGCGCTGAACTGTGGACCTCTTGCCTCACCCCATGGGTGAGTGCTGTGAGAAGTGGAGGCTACATCCGCAGAGGGACCTTGCCATGACTATGAACACTCTCTTGCCAGGCAGAAATATCAAATTAAGATCTTCCCTGCCATTCTGAACTTCCACTACGCCCTTCCCCCCTTACCCGATGAAACAGAAGCCTAACCCCTGCTGAGACTAAGAGAGGAGGTTCTTGAGCAGTGCCCCCCCTCCCTGTCTGCCAGACCAAGCACCCCCCAAGCAAGAGACTCCAGGGGTCACGCCAAGCCACCCCCTCGCAACCAGGATCTCCACCAGCAGCTGTGTGGCCTTGCACCCCGTGCCCCGCACCCAAGCCCACCCAGACCTCTGTATGAGCGGTGCCGCAAACCACAACCCGTGACCGCCTCAACCTGTGTACCAGCAGCACTGCAACTCACAACCCATGCTTGCTGGAACCCCCATATGGCCACCCCGGCCAGGGACATCCCAGGCAGGGACTTACTGGTGGCCGAGTGGTGCTTGCCTGGACCTCCATACTCCTGCCCCAGCCTGGGACTCGATGGCGACCATGCAGTGCTGCAACACACGCCCCACACATGCCAAGCCTCTACACACCCTGACCAGGAACTCTGGGAGCCGCGATCCCCACCTCATCCCTCATGTATCCTCCATGCCTCCACACTGGCCCACTCATCTGGCCAGGGACTCTGGTAGCCACACACCCTCTGGAGCCCTCCCTGCCTCCATGCGGAGCCCTACTCCTGGCCAGAGACTGCTGGAGTCTTGGGCTTTCTGTGCCAAAGTCATCGGGCATCAGGCACTCCCAGAACTGAGTGCACCACCCCCAGCCCTGTTGCTAGATCTGGGTGTATCACATTCCGGAGCTGCTCCTACAACCAGAACTCCCCAGAGGAGCTACACAGGGTCACTCCCTACAAAGATCCAGCAAGAATAGAGTGATTCCACTGGGGTCTAATCTTGGAGAGATACCTTCCCAACTCTGAGGATGGCCAGAGGCAATGGTGAAAAACAATCATGAGGCGAAATCAACAGAAAAACTGGCAATATGAATAATCAGAGTAGATCAACTCTCCAAGGAACAATGTGGCAGACACACCACAAGATCTCATGCACAAACAAATAGCTGAGAAGTCAGAAATTGAATTCAGAATCTGGATAGCAAATAAGATTGAATTAGAATTCCAAGCAGTAACCGAAAAGATGTCTCAAGAATACACCGAATTCAAAGACCAAATGACCAAACATTTTGACACATTGAGACAAGAAATTTCAGCCCTCAAAGATCTGAGATTGACAGTAAAATCCCTCAGTAACAGAATCAAGCAGGCAGAAGAAAGGATTTCTGACATTCAAGACAAAGCTTTCGAACGCTCCCAAACTCTCAAAGAGGAAGAGAAATGCAGGGCAAAAACAGATCACTCTCTCAGAGAGCTCTGCGATAATTCGAAGAAAACCAATATTCATCTTATAGGAATCCCCAAAAGCAGCAAAGTGGCTTCACAAGGCACATAGTCTCTTCTTCATGAGATTATGAAAGAGGACTTTCCAGACATGCCAAGAGATTCTGAAAATCAGATAGCAGACAGTTTCAGAACTCCAACAAGACTCAACCCAAATAAGACCTCCCCCAGACACGTCATAATCAATTTCACTAAAGTTAATATGAAGGACAAAATTCTGAAAGCAGCCAGACGAAAGAAAACCATAACCTACAAGGGGAAGAATATTAGAATAACTGCAGATCTCTCTTCTGAAACCTTTCAAGCTAGAAGAGGATGGTGATCAACTTTTAATCTCCTAAAACAAAATGACTTTCAACACAGGATCCTGTATCCAGCTAAACTGAGTTTCATTTATGATGGAGATGTTAAATAATTTAATGACATTCACATGTTGAAGAAATTTGCCATAACTAAACCAGCTCTCCAGGATATTCTCAGATCTATCCTCCATAAAGACCAGAATGTATCCTCCACCACAAAAGTAAACCCACCCAGAAAATTTTGATCAAATTCCAACTTCCACAGTCGCAAAAGGATTAAAAATGTCCACCGGACTCTCAAAGGGCTTATCATTATTCTCAATTAATGTGAATGGTTTAAATTGTCCTCTAAAGAGGCACAGGTTGGCTGACTAGATACAAAAACTCAAGCCAGATATCTGCTGCATATAAGAATCTCATCTTACCTTAAAAGATAAATATAGACTCAAGGTGAAGGGATGGTCATCTATACTCCAGGCAAATGGAAAGCAGAAAAAAACAGGCATTGGAATCCTAGTCACAGATACAATAGGCTTTAAACCAACCAAAATAAGGATAAGGATGGACACCTCATATTTGTTAAAGGTAATACTCAATATGATGAGATTTCAATTAGTAATATTTATGCACCCAAGCAGAATGCACCTTAATTTATAGGAGAAACTCTAACAGACATGAGCAACTTGATTTCCTCTAGTTCCGTAGTAGTTGGAGATTTTTTTTGTTTGTGCTTTATTTATTTTTATTATTATTTTTTGAGACAGAGCCTCAAGCTGTCACCCTAGGTAGAGTGCCGTGGCTTCACAGCTCACAGCAACTTGCAACTCTTGGGCTCAAGCGATTATCCTGCCTCAGCCTCCCAAGTAGCTGCAACTACAGGTGCCTGCCACAATGCCCAGCTATTTTTTGGTTGCAGCCATCATTGCTGTTTGGTGTGCCTGGGCTGCATTCAAACCCACCAGCTCAGGTGTATGTGGCTGGTGCCAAGCCAGTTTTGTTTTTTTTTTGTTTTTTTTTTTAACTCTTTCTAAATCCAATGGATGACCTCAGAGCCAGAAGCGTACATCAGAATTAATCAACTTGTTGCCAAAATAACCCGATAATGTAAACAAGAACCTGAAGTGCTACGGCTTAGGGAAGGGCAGGAGCCGTAGTCTCCACTCACTTTCTCAACAGATTTTGTCTGCATTCTCAGAGCTCCAGGCTGCACTTGAGTAACCCAGGATAAAACTCTAGGCTGCACCTTCATGACAGTTCTGTTTGTATAGGCAGGAAGACTCTGAATAAACTGCACACCTTTAAGCCAAGTTTAATGAAAAGGGTTGCCTGTGGAGTAGGAGTCTACAGATCTCTTTAGGTTCTTCAATGACAGTTCTCAGATGGCCAAATGATCTCTGGGCCAGGATAACAAACGGCTTCCTGAGGTTCTCACCATGTTCACTGTCAGCATCAGCAGTACCATCACCTCAATGAACTCTACTGACTATTATTATGACCAAAATTATTTGCCATAAGTTGTTTGGTCATTTAGAAGAGCATCAAACTTAGTACCCATCCAATTCCTGTTGAAAGATAACTTGCTATGTTGGCATCAGAGGAGTCACTCAGACAGGACAGTAAGTCAGTTTAAGAACAAAAACAAGACAGTTCCTGGGACAGTTGGTAGTAGCCCTGGTTATGTCACATCCACATTAGAGACCTCTTATGCTGGATAGGAGATACAGGCTGCTGCGTTGGAGACCACACTGTCCAAGGCTCTCATAAGAACATCTGGCACATGGTCTGTTAGCATCTTTGGGCCTATGAGTCTTTTGCTGAATTCTGCTTCATGTGACTACTTTGCACTATACTGAGCAGTAGAACAGCAGCCAAACCTTCCTGAGGTGTCCTCTTCCTGTAGGTGGATGATCCTTCCAGGGGGAAACAGGGGGATATTTGTGTGGAGAGTCCAGGGGAGAATCGCTGGAGAAGCTGTAGACTGGGGACCAGTGTGTCAATAGACTCTGTTCCCCGAGAAGGGGCTGCGTCAGGTCTCCCTGGTTGTCCCCATCCAGCTCAGTTGGACAGTTGTCAGGGTTCACTCCAAACAGTTCATACCGGCACCCTTGCAGCAAGATCTTGTACTTAGGCTTATTACAGTTAGCAATCACTCGCAAGATTCTTTTCTTAAAATCTTCCAAGTTGGTCACACTTAACCTGGGAATCACATCCTTTCCTAGGACAACTGACACAATGAAGTTCTTAGAGTATTCATAAAGAGATTTGCTTAACAATCCCCAAGGTGGGGAGAAGGCATAGCCCCTGACTTGTGGGTATGAGGCTCTGAGCATGATGGCTAACAGGGCAGCAGCTCCACCCCCCAGGCTGTGCCCCACGATTACAAGCTGGTATTCAGGAGCTATGCTGAAGGCTTGGCTCAAAATCCCATCATAGATAAGGCATTGGTAAACATATCTGGCAGCCTGAGAAATCCCCTTATGTGTCCAACAGTCTCGTACCTCACACTGTATGTCGAGTACTTCACTCTCTGCTGACAGATCAGTAAGGATGTCCTGCAGAGACATGGTCCCTCTCACGGCTACCACAACAGACTCTTTCCTGTGATCCAGAGCCACTAAAAATGGCAGCTCATATACCTTGTCATGAAAGCTTATGTGAATGAAATCCCTATACTGTAGCCTGTAGTTTTCAGGATAGAGCCAAAATGACAGTTTAGCGGATCACCTCCAACCAAGTCATATTCTTTTGTTCTGCTTCTGCAACAGTCACCACCAATCTTGTACAGCCCTGTAAATGGGTTTCTATAAATGTAGAGTGGCCACCCACAGGCAGCTGCTGCAAACTGCATATAATGGCAATTTTCTAATTCTGCATCCAAGTCAGCTTCCTGGGAGGGCCCTGGGGAGTGGCTGATTTCCTCATCAGGCTCCTGGTTATTCCTGATACTGTCCTGTTGCTGACAGAGAAGAGCAAGACCTGATGCTAAGCAAAGAAATTTTAGATTTAAACTTAACCATTCAACACCTGAATTTAACAAACATCTACAGAACATTTCATCACAACAAAACTGAATACACATTCTTCTCATCAGCCCATGGAACATACTCCAAAATTGACCACATCCTAGGCCACAAATCTGACCTCAGCAAATTAAAAAAAAAAATAGAAATTATTCCTTGCATCTTTTCAGACCATCATGAAATAAAAGATGAACTCAATAACAACAGGAATATGCATACCCATACCAAAACATGGAAGCTAAATAACCTTATGCTGAAGGATAGATGAGTTATAGATGAGATTAAGAAGGAAATCACCAAATTTTTTGAACAAAACAACAATGAAGACATGAATTATCAACAAATGCAATCAGTGTACCTGGCTTATTGTACCCTCAATGAATCCCCAACAATAAAATAAATAGATAAATAAATAAAAACATATTAAATATCAAGATCTCACTGCCAGCTTAAAAACTGGCACAGTTTTAAAGTAGTGATGAGGGTTCCGGGATTAAAGATGGCGGCTGAGTAACAGCTTCCCTGTAACTGGGCTTGGCGAATCTGGGGAGACAAGACTCCAGACATCTCTGGCCGGTGGGATCTGCCTATGATCATCCCTTTGAGGATACAGGGAGCCAGCAAGGGACTT
>CAUYPK010056662.1:0-19493 GCA_963574355.1 Loris lydekkerianus | reverse complement strand
TTCTCCTTAGCAAAGTATCCCAGGAATGGAAGAAAAAGTATCCAATGTACTCAGCCCTACTATGAAGCTAAATTACAGCTTTCACATGAAGGCTATAACCCAACTATACCACAAGACTATGGGGAAAGGGCCAAGGAAGGGACAGGAGGGCGGATGTTTTGGTGGAGGGAGTGTAATGAGTGGGGCCACATCTATGGTGCATCTTAGAATGGGTACAGGTGATTGCACTAATGTACACAGCTATGATTTAGCAATAAAAAAAAAAATAAAAAAAAATAAATAAAGTGACCTGAGAGCCAGATGGAAGATCTTATTAATTGGAAAAAAAGTTAAAAAGAAAAGTAAAATATACTAAATCTACCAAGTCGGTTTTGAAATATATAAGGGCACTTAATTTGTAAAGGCACTCCTTTAAAAGTGTTGAATTTGCTTGATTAGTAACTAAAATATGAAGATTTATACTTAAAGTACAAAAAGATTAAAAACCAAGGTTTCAGCTTGGCACCCATAGTTCAGCAGCTAGGGTGCCAGCCACATACACCAGAGCTGGTGGGTTCAAATCCAGTCCAGGCCTACCAAACAATGACAATTACAATAAAATAATAGCTGGGCATTGTGGCGCGCACCTGTAGTCCCAGCTACTGGGGAGGCTGAGGCAAGAAAATCACTCAAGCCCAAGAGTTTGAGGTTGCTGTGAGTTGTGATGCCACAGCACTCTACTGAGGGTGACATAGTGAGACTCTGTCTCAAACCCCCTCTCCCCCCAAACCAAGGTTTCTTAATTTTAATAAACCGAATATAAATCTTGAAAATTACAATTCTGCAATTTTTTCTATGTACAACTTTTGCCTTCCAGGACACCAGCAGCCTCACACTGGCTGGGGGCAGGTTTCAGCAGCAGGCCTGGTTAGTTGGGAAGGGGGTTGGCTGCCAAAGGAAGCAGAGAGAGTTGCAGGTGAGCAGCGTGGAAGGCATCCACGGTGGGATTCGGGCAAGCAGGTGAGGGGACCAGATAGAGGGGCTGTGAACCATTGGGAGTGAGGTTTGGGGAGGAACTTTAGTACCTTGAGGTATTGTAAAAGTTGACAGAATGAAAATGGAGTCACTTGTGTTAAAAAAATTCTGACAAACGGCCAAGGAAGGCCACGGGGGCCGGCTTTTCATGCACAAATGCCTGATAACAAGGACTATCACAAAAAACTGCAAACCACAATCTTGCACAAAGGCCATTGCAACCTTACACAAAATAATACTTTTGCAAGGACATGTGTCAGCCTGGGATTGGTGCTGTTCTTGTTATTGATCTTTGTGGCCAAGGAAAATCGATTCAAAACAATTACACAGTTTTTGTTTTTCTTACCTCTCTGAATATGTAGTTTACATGTGTGTTCTCATTGCAATGCCCATTTCTGAGTAAACGTAAGTTCCTTTTAAAGAGCCTCTGTGTCTGATTTTTATTTTGACAAATGGTGTCAGAAGCAAGACTGAAACAAATGCACCTTGAACAGATCAGTGGCCCCTGAAATCGATGGTGATCCGCTTTTTTGTCCTGGTGAATCCCCTCTTGGATTCTTAGCCTTCCTCCCTTTGGTGAGTTCTTTTGACTTTATTTGGGGTCAGTTTTGGTCATAAGGGTGCCTTAAGTAAAGGCTCTTGCATCCTTTTTGGTACTATAAAAGTCTTTTTGTGGGAAGTCCTTTGGATAAGTATTTTGGTTTGTACAGAATTTACATTCTGTCTTTTCTGGTGAATTCACTTTTTGTTCTTTCTGTATATTATTTATTTAGAGACGAAGTCTCACTCTGTTGCCCAGGCTGGAGTGTTGTGGCATCTGCCTAGCTCACAGCAACCTCATACTCCTGGGTTTCAGGGATCCTCTTGCCTCAACCTCCCAAGTAGCTGGGACGACAAGTGCCCGCCACAATACCTGGCTAGTTTTGTTCTATTTTTAGTAGAGAGGGGGGTCTCACTCTTGCTCAAGCTGGTCTGGAACGCCTGAGTGTTCAGGAGATCCACCTGTCTTGGCCTCCAAGAGTGCTAGTATTACAGGCATGAGCCCCCACGCTGGGCCCTTAAAAAGTTTTTAAATCAGAGATTCTCTGTGACTGATCACTGTTCTTGCTTCCCTTATGTAAATGATTGGACCAAATTGGATAAAACTAATTCTATAAACAAATTTGTCTTACTCTGATTATCTTTGGTAGAAATCAGGACAACTATGAAGATAAAAGTTATGTTTCCTGAAAAAAGGATATAAAAAGGCTGACTGCAGTGGCTCACACCTATAATCCTAGCACTCTGGGAGGCCAAGATGGGCAGATTGCCTGAGCTCACAGGTTTGAGACCAGCCTGTGCAAAAGTGAGATCCCCATCTCTACAAATAGCCAGGGGTTGTGATGGGCATCTATAGACCCAGCTACTTGGGGGCTGAGGCAAGAGAATCGCTGGAGCCTAAGAGTTTGAGATTGCTGTGAGCTGTGACACCATGGCACTCTACCAGGGGCAACAAAGTGAGACTCTGTCTCAAAAGAATAAAAAAGCTATAAATACACTTGTTATTATGTTGTAGCTTTATGCACTGTATTTGAGTTTTTATTATCTACCTATAGACTGGACTGGATTCTAAATTCTTCTCAGTCCCTCAAACCCAACTTTCTTCCACAGAATTACTAAAAATAGGAACTCCTTTGTTTCTGAAGTCTTATAGGCTAAAAATAGAGAAAATTTAAAGGACAATTCTCAAGTTTGATGTGCGTGCCACACAGAAAGTTCACCAAACTTCCAGAGATGTAAACAGAGATGTACAAAGAGCAAGTCAGGATTAAAAGTTGATGCCTTCATGTTGTAGACAGCTTTCCCCAAGATATCAGAATAAGACTCTATATGATAATAAAACCCTTAGCCCTCTTAATGCCTATTTTTTTTCACTTGGCAGGATAGTGGTATGATTAAAATCTCACAATCAATAGCTTCCACTGGTACCTTGACAGAACCTCACCTAAAAGGTCCCTTCGCCCACCTGGTGGGTGACTTTGGCAACGTCTCTGATACGTAGAATAACCTCTGCTTATTCTCTGCTTTAATTCAACCCAGTCATAGGATAGTAGATGATAACACTGCTCTATGGTATTTACTGGTTAAATAAAGAAGTATTACCAATACCACATGCCGTACCTAGATAAATGTCTCTGTGGAAGTTAAGACCTACATGTACAAATCAGGAAACAGGCCACATGGGGTTACCACAGTTCTTACCCAATTCCCCATGGTCATTTTATGTTTGCAATTTGTTGCCTGTAAGCCTTGGATAATGACTTAAAACTATTATAGAAACTGGGAATATCATATTGCTATTAATTTTACTTTGTATTTTCCCTTTAAAAATTTTAAACTGTTACCTGTGAAATTTCTGTGGAAGTACAATTCCTAACAGAATAATGCTAGCCCAGCACATTAAGATTATAGCTAACATGTATGGAACAGATACAATTAGACTTAACAGGACCTGGTGCAGTGGCGCACGCCTGTAATCCCCCCACTCAGGGAGGCCAAGGCAGGCAGATTGCCTAAACTCACGAGTTGGAGACCAGCCTGAGCCAGAGTGAGATCTCATCTCTAAAAATACCTCGTCTCTAAAAATAGCCAGGCGTTGTGTTGGGCGCCTGTACTTCCAGGAGGCTGAGACATGAGAATCGCTTGAGCCCAGGAGTCTGAGGTTGCTGTGAGATAGGACGCCACTATACTCTACTGGGGGTGAGAAAGTAAACCTCTGTCTCAAAAAAAAAAAAAAAAAAATTAAACTAACAACAGATTCCAAAGCCTAACAGGTACTTCCTCCAAATCACCCTTATTCCTCGAATGTGGCTAAAAGTGTTTTTTGTTGTTTTTTTTTTAATTGAGACAGAGTCTCAGTCTGTTGCCCTCTGTAGAGTGTCTTAGCATCACGACTCACAGAAAACTCCAACTCTTGGGCTCAAGTGCTTCTCTTGCCTCAGCCTCCCTGTGGTGGGACTACAGGCATCCACCACAACGCTCAGCTTTTTTTGTTTGTTTGTTTGTTTATTTGTTTAGTAGATCCGGGCTAGGTTCAAACCCACTAGCCCCTGTGGATGTGGCTGGTACCCTAACCACTGAGATACGACTACCCTGGCTAAAAGTGTTTTGATAGTGATTCCTAGTCACCAGTCATTCCCTCAAACATGTGACCAGACCAATAGCCTGCAACAGGTACCTTCTGGCACCAAGGGACATCAGAACCTAACTGCAGAATGATGGATCTGTGATGCTGTCAGAGTAAGCAGGGAAATGTGGAAGTCGTAGAATCGAAGTGGAGTCACCTGTGTTAAAACCCCGACAGATGGTGGTGAGGATGGCCATGCAGGGAGGGTTCCACTGCCTGATAATAAGATCTGTCACTGAAGACTGCAAAAACTGTAACTTTGCACTAGGACCATCGTAACCTTACACAAGAAAATACTTGTGTGAGGACATCTGCCCAGCAACTGCCTGTCCAACCTCAGACTGGCACCACTCTTGTTATTGATTCTTGCAGCCAAGGAAAATTGACTCAAGGCTATTATGTAACCTCCTCATTTTTCCTTTAAAACCCTTTGTTTGGCCGGCACCTGTGGTTCAGTGAGTAGGGTGCTGGCCCCATATACCAAGGGTGGTGGGTTCAAACCTGGCCCTGGCCAAACTGCAACAGCAACAACAAAATAGCCAGGCGTTGTGGCAGGTGCCTGTAGTGCCAGCTACTCCAGAGGCTGAAGGAAGAGAATCATCTAAGCCCAAGAGCTGGAGGTTGCTGTGAGCTGTGATGCCACGGCACCCTCTACTGAAGGTGACAAAGTGAGACTCTGTCTCTAAAAAACATAAATAAATAAAACCCTTTGTCTTCCTTTAGCTCTCCGAATATGCATGGAGTTTACTATTGCACTCATGTTCCCATTGCAATGGCCATTTCTGAATAAATATCATTTCCTTTCAGAGTGCCTCTTTCTGTCTCTTATTTAGGTGACAGCGTTGGGAGGAAAAAGAAACATTGACAGCACAGAATCAGCAGCAGGAAACGGAGTCAGATGACGGAAATTATAAGTGGCAAAATGTTCTGTCTTACAAGGTAAACAAGCACAGGAAAGAACGCATGGAAATCCAATGAAATATTTTGCTTTTACTCTGTAATTTTCAAATAAAAGCATATAGTAACCAGGAATAGAACTGATATCAGTCTCTTTGTTTTATCGGCCATTTATTGGTTATAATCTAGACCTTTAAGTAGAATTCAATGTGTGCTGAGAGTGGACCGAAATTTTGAGACATTGTATAAGAAGAGGGCTTTTAAAAAACAATACTGAGTTGGGCTCCACCCTGACCAATTAAGTCTCAGTTTGGGAGTGTGAGGCCCCTGCATCCCTGAATGTTCCCCCTGGGGATTCCGTGCTCTTTCAGGCTGAGACCTACCTGCGTGACAGGTAACCTCAAGGCCCCTAACTAACCCTGACCTTGAGATTCACAGAGGAGAAATTGCCTTCCCAAAGAGCTCAAATAGTGACTCATTTGTTCTCAAGTAATTTCACCCAGGAAAGAAGATAGCTTGTAGCTACTTCTGAGAGACTTGGACAGGGACTTTAATAGGTGATTTTTAATAGGGAAACAAACAAACAAACAACAGTGCAAAGTCAGGCTCAATTCCCTTAGCTTGCCTGCGTCCTTGTTTCTGAAGTGAACCTGAACAGGAGAAAAATTAACCCTCAAGTGGAGGCTAGTGTCTTATAATTTTCTATTACTGTCGTAACAAATGACCACAAATTGCACAGTTTAAATGACACAGTTATGATATTATCTAACAGTTACACAGGTCAGAAGTCTGACATGGTCTCACTGGACTAAAACCCAGGTGTCTGCAGGGCTGCATTGCTCTCTGGAGGCTCTAAGAGACAGGTTCCTTGCTCATTCTGATTTTTGGCAGAATTGAGTTCTTTGTTGCTGTGTCCCCCTGTGGCCTCTGTCAAGGGCTGTTGGAAAGGCTATCCACATTCCTTGACTCAAGGTACCCTTCTCCACATTTTCAAAGCCAGCAACAGTAGCTTGGCAGGTGAAGTCCCTCTTGTCCTTCAAACCTTTCCTCTTTCCTTTTCATCTCTCTAATCCAGCCAAGAGAGTTTCTCTACTTTTAAGTACTAATGTGGTAAGACTAGGCCAACCCTGGTAATCCAGGGTAATCTCCCTACCTCTAGATCTTTAACCTTAATCACATCTGCAAAGTCTCTTTCAGCTTGTAAGTTACCACTTACAGCTTCTGAGGATTAGAATTAGAACATCTTTAGGGGAGGGAGGATTATTCTGCCTACCCTATGCCTATAGGTAAAGATTTTTTTTTCAAAGATAAGGAACAGGAGTTATTGCTTGTGGTACCAGGTAAATCATAAGTTGTCCTTCTGAGTCATCAACTATTGATCCGGGGGAGATAAAAATATTTGTCTAATATAAATGGCTTACCTGGGAGGGTAAATGTAAATATATAATAAACATAAATAGAAAATATAAATGTAAATGGCTTACCTGGGGTAGATAGAGTCTTAGATTCTGAGAATTCTAAGTCTTGTTTTTCTTTTGAGTTCAGGGATCAAAAAACGGCATGCCTGACTCTGCTGGTGTCCATTCTTTGAGAGCGGGCATCAGCGCTCAATGCACTCTCTCTTTTGGGCCAGAGCTTTTCATCCCTGTCCTGTGCAATTCTTTGTTTTTCTAGGGATCTTTTAGAAAGAAGGTCTGACCCTGTTGGCCATGCTTCTTTTGGTTCTAGCTCATCTTCTTCAGTACTAACAACTTCAGGGAATAGAATTTGGAGCATTAACAAAAATGAATGAATTCTTTTGACACTTTGCCCTCTAAACGGATTTAAATAATTTTTATTTTTCAGATCCTCTGTCTACCTGGGATCTGAACTCTAGGTTAAAATGGCTTTGAACTCTTTTTTTCTTTTTAGACAGAGTCTCACTATGTCATCCTTGGTAGAGTGCTATGGCGTCACAGCTCACAGCAATCTCTGACTCTTGGGCTTAAGCAATTCTCTTGCCTCAGCCTCCCAAGTAGCTGGGACTACAGGCACCTGCCACAATGCCCCGCTATTTTTTTGGTTGTAGTTATCATTGTTGTTTGGCAGACCTGGGTGGGGTTCAAACCTGCCAGCTCTGGTGTATGTGGCTGGAGCCCTAGCTGCTAAGCTACAGGCACCGAGCCTGAACTCTTAATATAGAAATGGTGAAAGTACTTTCATTCAATAAGTATTTATTGGATGCCTATTATGGGAAAGGCCAAGCAGTACAAAGGTATCTGAGGACAAGGGAACATGTTCTAATCAAATCACTCATCTAGCCAACACTGTGCTCTGTGAAAAGGCCAGCTTTGTTCATCTGGAGTTTGTGTACCTCCCACAATTGTTTAATGATGAGACAGGAACCCAGTCTTCCTAGAGTTATGTGTGAAAAGGCCAGCCTTGTTCATCTGGAATTTGTGTACCTCCCACAATTGTTTAATGATGAGACAGGAACCCAGTCTTCCTATAGTTATGTCTGTTTAGTAAATTAATTAATTAGTTTTTTTTTTTTTTTTTTTTTTTTTTTGCAGTTTTTGTCTGGGGCTGGGTTTGAACCCGCCACCTCCAGCATATGGGGCCAGCACCATACTCCTTTGAGCCACAGGCACCATACTAGTCAATTATTTAAAGGATCATTTCCACTTCATAGCAGGAGGAAAAAAGATACCATCCTTAAACTTTTTTCTTAGCATTTTTTAAGAACAACATTTTTTTTCTAACATACTCTGGCAGAGAAAGGAAATAGGTTGAGTCTTGGAGTAGATGGAAGTTTTGCATCACACTGCTCTCCACTCTGGTGCCTGATTCTGATAAGCAGAACTTGGGAAACTTTTTGGAAACAATTTTTCCCAATCTCCCATTACAATGGTATGCACGATTTTTTTTTTTTTTCTATATCAATTAAACAGCATCTTTGATTTGAGCAGTTTTTCTTTGTGGAGGAAAATGTTTTAGTTCTGGATATTGCTGATCATTCAGGAAAGAGCCCAGACAAGGGAGACAAAGAGGCTGGACTGAACCCCTGTCCTGCCACTCTGCAGCTATAGGTCACTAAGTCTCTTTAAAACCTCAATTTCTCCATCTGGGAAATGAGATAATACCCACCTATATGAGTCATATTTCTTAGTTTATGAGAACAGAAACCAACCGCATGTTTAATTGCACATTTATGCAGAAAAGGAATTTACTGAAAGGATATTGAATATCTCACAGAATCTCTAGAAAGGAAAATATACAGAAACAAGGTGGGCCAGGCAGCCCCCAGGATTACAGCCGAATATATAACAAAGCCAGTCTGATGGGGGATATCAATGCCCAGTGGCTGGATGCTGATGCTAGTTGGCACTCCTGCCCCCTCTGCCATGGCAGCCCAGGATTGCTCCCTCTTGCCCTATCCACCTGTCAGTGAAGCTGAATAGAAATTAGTAACACCTACTCATTCCACATTGCATTTAACTGAGGGACCTGGGGAGGCCAACATCAGCAAGCCCTCCACACAGAGAGATATGGGTGTGGCCCCTCCTAAGGATCCTCACATACTTTTATTGCAATCTCAAACATGAGAAAATATAGCACAGTGGCAAGCTTCAAAAAGAGAATCAAGGTTAAAAAACAAGGAGTTTTTCTTTAACTGCATGATTTAACTCTTTTTTTTTTTTTTTTGAGACAGAGTCTCAAGCTGTCGCCCTGGGTAGAGTGCCATGGCATCACAGCTCACAGCAACCTCCAGCTCCTGGGCTCAAGTGATTCCCTTGCCTCTGCCTCCCAAGTAGCTGGGACTACAGACACCCACCACAACGCCCGGCTATTTTTTGTACAGCCATCATTGTTGTTTGGCGGGCCCAGGCTGGATTCAAACCCACCAGCTCAGATGTATGTGGCTGACACCTTAGCTGCTTGAGCCACAGGCGCCAAGCCAGCACAAAAGTTTTAATTTTGGTGACATCCAACTTATCTATTTTTTCCACCATGTTCCTTCTGCTTTTGGTGTTATATTTAAGAAACCTTTGCTTAACCCACAGACACAAAGATTTGTCATGTGTTTTCTTTAAAGAGTTTTATAGTTTAGCTCTTACATTTAGATGTTTGGTCCATTTTGTGTAAATTCTGTACATGGTGTGAGGTAGAGTCCAACATCATTCTTTTGCATATTCTGATCCATTTCTCTACCTGTGTGTGTGGATACATGGATATTTACTTTATAATACATTTTATTTATTTATTTTTTGAGGCAGAATCTCACTATGTTGCCCTCAGTAGAGTGCCGTGGTGCCACAGCTCACAGCAACCTCCAACTCTTGGGCTTAAGCAATTCTCTTGCCTCAGCCTCCCAAGTAGCTGGGACTACAGGTACCTGCCACAATACCCAGCTATTTTTTGTTGCAGTTGTCATTTTTGTTTCGCTGGCCGGGGCCGGGTTTGAACCCGCCAGCCTCGGTGCATGTGGCCAGCACTGTAACCACTGTGCTACAGGTGCCAAGCCTATTCTCTTCTATAAGCATAATGTATCTTATAGATTGAAAAGTATAAAGAGGAGATAATGGCTTTGAATACTGTTTGCACCCTGTCTTTGCAGAGTAAGTTGTAATGAAACAAAGAACAAATCAGGAAGACCAATTGGAATGTTCCATGGGTTTTTGGCTAAAGCAACAAAATGAATGTGGCCTCATTAACTAAGACAGCAATAAATACAGAAGGAGCAAAGTTGTAGGGGGAAAGACAAAATTATCTTTAGGAAATGTTAAACTTGAGAAGTGTTTTAAATATCCCAGTGGAGAAATCAAAAGGCAACTGGAACGAGGCCTACAGTCCTTGTAGTCCCAGCTACTTGGGAGCCTATTGTGAAGACTGTAACAGAACTTAAGATTTGAACATAAGGGGCAGTACCTGTGGCTCAAAGGAGTAAGGCACCAGCCCCATGTGCTGGAGGTGGAGGGTTCAAACCCAGCCCCGCCCAAAAACTCCAAAAAAAAAAAAAAGATTTGCACATGAGAAAGTTAGCATTTTTCTTCTTGGGGGAGGTAATGACCTCAAAATAAGAAGCAAAATAAGGAAAAGAAAGTATGAGACAAACCCCTAAATCACAAAATAAGTGGAGGAATTGAGTATGGGTGAATGTTAGGGATGCAGAGTTTAGAAATATTTTATCAGATTTAGGTTTGGAATTCAGATTTCAGTCAAGGTTAGGATAAGTAGCAAAATATACTTTTTTAAATTTAAAGATTTAGGCTCGGCGCCTGTAGCTCAAGCGGCTAAGGTGCCAGCCACATATATCAAAGCTGGCAAGTTCGAATCCAGCCCGGCCCACCAAACAACAAAGGCAAGTACAACCAAAAAATAGCTGGGTGTTGTGGTAGGCACCTGTAATCCCAGCTACTTGGGAGCCTGAGGCAAGAGAATGGCTTAAGCCCAAGAGTTGGAGGTTGCTGTGAGCCGTGATGCCACAACACTCTACTCAGGGCGACAGCTTGAGACTCTGTCTCAAAAAAAAAAAAGAAAAAGAAAAAGAAAAGAAAAAGGAAAAGAAAGAAAGAAAGAAAAGAAAAAGAAAAATAAAGAAATTTAGAGATTTAAATCTCTTATGTAGAGTTAAAAAAATTTTTTTTGAGACACAGTCTCACTCTGTACCTGGGTAGAGCACTGTGGGATCATAGCTCACAGCAACCTCAAACTGTTGGGCTCAGGCAATCCCTTGCCTCAGCTTCCCAAGTAGGTGGGACTATAGGTGCCAGCCACTGATACAGGGCAGGTGGCGCCCGGCTGGGGCCATGGCCTTGTGGGAGGACCTGCTCTTCCTTTTGTATCTCTGCCCCAGGACAATGGAGAACCAAGGGCAGGGGAGAGAGGCCAGCACTGCAGAAGCCATCAAGTCCCTAGGAAGTCGAGGGAGGCCATGGCGCAGGGTATGCCAACTCCTCTTTCTCCTAGTTTCATAGTACAGTGCCAGCCCATGTGGGGGCTGCCCTCCACAGCACACACACAGCTTCTGAGGCTGAGAGTGATCAGGACGCAGGGCTCCCCCATTCAGGGCCGAACAGGGACACTCCCCCCTCCATTTCCTAGGCCTGGGCAAGTACATGTAAGTTTTCTAGGCCTGGGCAATTTCAGGAAGGGAATGTTCATTCATCTTGTGCCCAGAGGAGGGGGCTGTATTCATTCTTTAAGGAGACTACATCCATTCACTAATGCGCTCATTCACCTTGCCCCCAGCGGAAGGAACTGTATGCATTCATTTGTTACCAAATCAGGGCCAGATGTAACTACCAAGGACCCATAGGACTATATATACCCCTAGACAAAGGACCCAGGGGGAGATTTTCAGACTAGGGTCTTTCCCTTTGCCAGGAGCTATGGTGCTTTTTCCTCGTTCTGTATTCCTTTCTGGCCAATAAATCCTATCTTACCACTGATCTGTGGTCTGTGAGCTCTTTCTTTGAATCCCCAGACCAAAGACTAACTGAAGAAAGAAATTCTGGTAACACCATAACTCCTGGCTAGTTTTTCTACTTTTAATAGAGACAGGCTCTCGCTTTTGCTCAGGCTGGTCTAGAACTTCTGAGCTCAAGCAATCCACTCGCTTTGGCCTCCCAGGGTGCTAGGATTGGAGGTATGAGCCACTGAGCCTGGCAGAGTTTAAATTTTTTGTTTCAAAGGCAGGAATAAGATTCACAGGAGCTTCCCTGGATCCTGTCTGGTTCTAAGAAGCAGAGAAGGTGTAATATATGCATTACATAGATACGTTATATTAGTAGAAAATAATCTGTATCTGTGATAGTAGGAGAGAAGAGTGACTTTGCACTGTGTAAATTCCCGTAACATCCATTAGCTGGGGAGAAGTAAAGGCCAAACAAACTCACACACAAAACACAGGGTTCTAAGCAAAATTCTTGCTGGCTCAGAAAACAACAGAGAGCCAGAGTGGCAGGAAGCTGCCAAGATGAACAGGAAGCCAAGGAGAGAGCAGTTGACCTGAGAAGTATTTCTATAGCAACACATTTGTGACTACCAAACCCAGGAACAGCAGCCAGGAGGAAAAACTGGGACACTTTGAGCCAAATGCCCTGAGGGGGGCTGACTTGGTTCTAGTTGCTGACAGGAAGAAAAACACAGCTTATATAAAGGAGAACTTTCCAAGTTTGATCCAATGGATTCCCACAGTTTATGAGCAAGCAAGAACTCGTAGACAAGATTACCATCTATACAAAGGTAATCACCATGAGTGACAGTCAACAGAAACAAGAAACAACAGATTTAGACTCCTCAGAGACTTTTTTTCTTCTGCTCCTAGAGTGCTGTTGTGTCCTAGCTCACAATAACCTCATACTCTTGGGTTCAAGCGATTCTCTTGCCTCAGCCTCAGGAGTAGCTGGAACTATAGGCACCTACCACAACACCCGACTATTGTTTTAGAGACGAAGACACAGGGTCTATAAAGAGACATGAGCTAGAAAGCCATGGCATTCTTTTTTTTTTTTTTTTTTTTTTTTTTATTTGCCCCAGGGCTGGGCTTGAACCCACCACCGGGTTCATATGGGGCCGGTGCCCTACTCCATTGAGCCACAGGTGCTGCCAAAGCCATGGCATTCTATCCAGAGCAACAAAGTGAAACTCTGTCTCAAAAAAAAAAAAAAAAAAAAAAAAAAGCAGAAGGCCAGTGATCATGGAAAACAAGTGAGAGTAACCTTTCCAAGACTGTTCTGTTCTACCATTTCCAAAATTGCAGTTTTATACATTAAGGTTCAAAGCCAAAGACCACATTAACTCTTATTTCAAATAATAATCAGCATAATGCAGTGACCTATTACAACATTTCTGATTCAGAAGCCAACTTCCTAAATCAATTATCCTAAACTATTCAAAATGGGTATCTTTAGAGTGGGAGCTAAATTTACAAAACAACAAGAATGGGAGATAGGAGGTGAAGGTCTCATAGGAGCTAAAGCAACCAGACCACCTATGTCATGTCAGCCCCGGCCTGACTCCATCTTATTCTCACTACATGTACTTTCCATGCAAGTGGGAAGAACTCAGTGGAATAATTAACTGGTAGATTAGATAACTCACGTGTAAATTTATGAACCAGGAAAAGTACCTGAAGAACTGATCCAGAACACAGTAGACAAAAACAAATAAATGGAAAATATTTTAATAAGTGATCTAACATACCTTTAAATAAAGTACCACTTGGAAAACAATGAGAAAGGAGAAGAGGCAGTACATAAAGAAATAATGGCTGTGAATTTTCCAGAACTGATGTAAGGCATAAATACACATATCTTGAAGGCAAAGAAGAAAAAAATAAGGGAACATGAAAAAAACATACGTAAGTCAAGAAAAGGGAAACTAGTTTAGAAATGTAAAACAACATTAAAAAAAAAGTCTCCAGAGATCAAGACCAGTACATGTCCTGATAAAATTATTAGATTTCAAAAATAAAGAATAATGGATGGGCTCCTATGCTCAGCTACATGCTCCAGGGCTGGTGAGTTTAAACCGGCCCAGGCCTGTTAAACAAACAAACAAACAAACAAACAAATACCTGGCGTTGTGGCATGCACCTGTAGTCCCAGCTACTAGGGAGGCTGGTATAAGAGAATCACTTGAGCCCAAGAGTTAGAAGTTGCTGTGAGCTATGACGCTACATCACTCTACAGATGGTAACAAAGTGGAACTCTCTCTCAAAAAAAAAAAAAAAAATTTGAAAGCCAAAGAGAATCAATCACTTTATAACAAGGAAAACATAGGATGACTTCAGATTTTTCCACGTTTGTTCCTAGAAGACAATGTAGGTAAATAACCAAAAAAATTCTCAAGAAAGAGGCAGACCCAGGACTTTTTTTTTTTTTTTTTGCAGTTTTTGGCCATGAGGGCTGGGCCGGGGCTGGGCTTGAACCCGCCACCTCCGGCATATGGGGCTGGCACCCTACTCCTTTGAGCCACAGGCACCGCCCTAGACCCAGAACTTTTATATGCAAACTGTGGCTTAACCATAAACTGAACAGTTTTGAAAATTCAACATCTTGAAGCTATTCTAGGAGAGAAAAGCAGCTTCAACCCTCTGTGAGGTATAAAAGTTATTTAATGACCTAACTAGTTATCAGATGGTTATGTTTACCACCAATGGTCTCCTAGTTCCAGCCACAGTGAAAGCCGTCACAGCCCAGGGAAGAAGACAACAAGATAACATCAAGTGGCTTAGGAGGGCTGCCACCACTGTTACTTACTGTACTATTTGCTGTTGAGACAAAATGATGTTAATGATGCATAGGTACGGTCCTATTGCTTGAGACAAAAGTGCTTAACGATATATAATTAGTGTCCCACATGAGACAAAGGAATTTTTATGATATGCAACTAAATTATAGCAACTCTGGGGAAGGATAATTCTCCTAAAGTGAATTATCCTGCGTCTATGGCTCAGTGAGTAGGGTGCTGGCCCCATACACCAAGGATGACGGGTTCAAACCCAGCCCCAGCCAAACTGCAACAAAAAAATAGCCAGGCATTGTGGCGGGTGCCTGTAGTCCCAGCTGCTCGGGAGGCTGAGGCAGGAGAATTGTGTAAGCCCAAGAGCTGGAGGTTGCTGTGAGTCCCGTGACACCGTGGCACTCTACCGAGGGTGGTAAAATGAGACTCTGTCTCTACAAAAAAAAAAAAAAAAAAAAAAATTCTCTTAAAGTCAGGCAGGCTTTGAGAACAATTTCCTTATCTTCCTGGGGTTGTGAATCTTGATAATAAAGGACAACTTAACTACATGAGTGTTTGACTCCTGGTTCCATTACCCCAGTTATTAATACATTCTTCTTCTTCTAACTCACTTAAGAATCTGCCAGTAAATACATTTTATCAAACTAGATATGACTAGAAGGTATAAGGTAGAAAGAGACAGCAGCATAAGGACTGTGGGTAAGTAGGACGAAAACTAAAACAAATGGAGGAATTATTTTTATTAAACAGAACAAAGATAAACATTAAGAAACATAATTAAAACTGGGAGATTGTGGAGAGAAAGGGAGGTGGAAAGGAGAGGAAAATTACTAATTTTATTTTTGTTCAGAATAGGTCATTGAAAATATTTTAAAGATCAGACATGGCTGGGTGCAGTATCTCAAGCCAGTAATCCTAGCACTCTGGGAGGCCGGGGCTGTTGGATCGCTTGAGCTCAGGAGTTGGAGACCAGCCTGAGCAAAAGAGAGACCTGTAGCTGTCCACTGGGCTACTGGTCGATGACACAGAGGCAGCACTGCAGACGAAATAAATTATTTTAAAAGGGATGATTGTTGCTCCCTCAGGCACATCAGCAATCACTTGTCAGCAGTATACTTTCTTATATACCCAAACTCATCAGATAAAAATAATCCAAGAATAAGGAAGACAAAACGTAACAAAACTGTCATTAAGATTCCTTATCAGCGCTAATACAGCAAAGTACTACACACCTTTTTAAACTAAGAATGTCTTGTTTGGAGATAAACCACTTCCCTAATATGACTAACTGAAAGTTTTATGTAAATAGAGGTAGGGGATAAAGTGCACCGGTCCATTGCCCCAGGCAGATGATCTGTCTCCAGCTATGGCTTGGCAAGGGGGGGGGGGAGCGGGCTGGGGCACATTCTATCCTTTAAGGCATGACTGCCTGCATTTTTCAGCAAAGCCGCTTACATGAGCTAGGGGAGAATATCCCGCCAAACTCATATCTAGCCCAAGTACTGGAAATGTTCCTTCTCAGGGCCTCATACCTCAAGGAGCACAAAGAGACTGATTCATCTTACAAGGGTGCAGGGGACTGTGCCCCTTCAGAGACCCTATCTCTACTGACTCAAACTTGAGCCCAAGAGTTTGAGATTGCTTGTTTGTGAGCCAGGATGCCATAGTACTCCACCCAGGGAACAGAGTGAGATTCTAAAAAATAAAATAAAAAGGGAGCTCCAGTAGCTCAGTGAGTAGGGTGCTGGCCCCATATACTGAGGGTGGCGGGTTCAAAGCCGGCTCCAGCCAAATTGCAACAAAAAAACAGTCAGGCTTTGTGGTGAGCGCCTGTAGTCCCAGCTACTTGGGAGGCTGAGGCAAGATAATTGCCTAAGCCCAAGAGCTAGAGGTTGCTGTAAGCTGTGATGCCACAGCACTCTACCGAGGGTGACAAGATGAGACTGTCTCTAAAAAAGAAGAAGAAGAAGATTAGACATTAGATAAAAAAATACAAACATTCAAAATTATCAGAAGAAACACATATGCAGAATTTCTCACATAAGAAATTATTTTTATGTTTAATCTCAGCTACTTGGGAGGCTGAGGCAAGAGAATCGCTTAAACCCAAGAGTTAGGGGTTGCTGTGAGGTGTGACGCCACGGCCCTCTACCAAGAGTGACAAAATGAGACTCTGCCTCAAAAAAAAAAAAGAAAGAAAGAAATTATTTTTAACCTTGAAAACATAGATAATAACATGAAATAACATGAGAAAATAATAACCAAACATATCATTCATATAAAAAACTGTGTAATTGTAGGTGAGTTTAATTCATCCAGCAAAAAGAAAAAAGTCAGATAGGACCCATAGATCAAATTCAACACGGTAAACACAATCTCTCTAAAACTAAGAGACTCAGAAGGATGACAAAAGAAAAGAAAAAAATAAAGGGGCAAATTTGTACTAGGCTAATCCAAACAAAAATTGTCATGATCTTGATTTCAAATATGACTAAGATTGAGGGGCAAGAGCATTAAATAAGACAAGAACACTTTGTATGCTAAAGGTTGTAATTCACAGAAATGATAGTTATGAATATTTATTTACAAATAACCTGGCATCAGTATAAGCATAGTCCATAAAGCCAAAGTTAAAGTGTACACCTAAGAGTAGAGAGAAACACATTAGTGGTAGATACTCTAATCCACTCCTCTCTGTTCATGACAGCTAAAATGTACAAAATACAAATAAGGACAGAATGAACTTTTAATTAATGAGGTAGAGCTTATCGATCAATGTCAAATTCTGTGATTCTGAAAACAGAGAATACATCATTATCTTTTTATATTCCCAATCAAAAAGGAAACCTCAATACATCTGGAAAAGATAAAACAATACAATCATCTCTAGTAGTCATGAAGTAAAATTAGAAGGTAATAACACAGCAAGGAAAATAAAATAAACTTGAAAATAAAATATCTTGGATTAAACAGCTCTTGGGCCAAAGAGAAAATCCAAATGAAATTTGGATAATATAATAAAATTATAATATTATTTATATTATTATAAAATTATAATTATAAATTATATTATAGAATTATAATTTTATAATATCCAGATTAACATTAATTTTATTAAAATTAAAATAATTTTATAATATTGGTAATGATAATTGGTAATGATAATATTATAAAAACATTACATATCAAACATATATGATACTCCTGAAGCAGGATTCAGAAAAAACATATTTGAAATACTTTTATTGCAAGTTTGGAAAGATGACAGAAATTTTCTGAAATTCTCTTCTACACTTATCTTAAAGAATATTACATTAAATTACAAATACATAACGATAAAAGTCATATTAAGAAATAAAGCAAAAAATTAAAAAACAAATACTTTTTTTAATATATCGTAATAACAGGAATATTGACCTGGATTTGTTTAAAGCAGCTAGGGATTATACTGTGGGATTCCAAAAACCAACTGCATAAGTAAAAATGTTGTACTATTTTTAATATGCAGAAGTCACTGGTAGCAAAATTATAATCCAAAAATCAGTGGAGTTCTAGGAATCAAAGTGTCTTTCACACTCTTCTTGCGTCAAAGCAAAAATGCAAGTCTGGACCTTAGCAAGGCATGATTTTTTTAAGGAAGATGGTGGCAGTAGAATGACACTACAAACCTAAGACAGAAAAATCTCAGGGAAGGGTGGAAGAGCAACATTTTTACATGCAGAAGTCATGAGCCAGGTGGCTACAGAAAGAGGAAGTAGCATAGTCACACTGTGAAGAGGAGTCTTGAACTTAATGAACAATGTCAAAAAGACCATAATAAAACAGGAAGTATAAGACAAGTTTGAGTCTGTGGTTCGGCATATGAGGGAAGTTTGGGTCTGAGATGGAGCAAACAAGTCAGAGTGCAGAAAGATTACATGAAGTTCAGGACCTGGCTGTCCTTGTCAAAGCAGAACAAAGTTATGTCAAGCCCTAAGTTTAACCAGCCTATCACTGCCCACTTAAATGATTTTGGGTTTTAAGCAGACATTAAATTGCATATGTTCCAGGTCATGCTGACACAAACATATCCCAGAATCTGGCTCAACAAATATTCCAAACTAGGTCATATCCACAGATGAACAAATCATAAAACAGCTAAACAGTTCACTATATTAATTAATAAGAAGGAATAAAAACAAATGAAGTAAGCATCCAAATGAATGAAATGAATGAAATCAAAGATCAGCAAAATAAGACCACAAAATCAGAGTGAAAAGAAGAGAAAGATAATAATATAAGCTACTGAGGGGAAAAAAATGGTAGAATTAAATATGTAATCCAAGAGCTGGTTACTTGGGGGAAAAAATAAGATTTTAGTTAAGTTAATTAGGGGAAAAAGCAATCTTCTTGCCTCAGTTCTTCTATTTTTAGTAGAGATGGGGGTCTCACTTTTTGCTCAGGCTGGTCTCAAACTCGTGAGGTCAAGCAGTCTACAGGCAACTATAACTTTAAAAATTTCAAATTCACATACCTTTTGACCCAGCAATTCTTTTTGTGGGGGAGATGGAGTCTTACTCTATCATCCTAGCTAGACTGAAGTGAAGTTATTGTCATGATAGTTCACTGCACCCTCAAACTTTTGGGTTCAATCTTCCTACCTCAGCCTTCTGAGTAACTGGGAGTACAGGCACACACAGCCACTTGCAGCTGATTTTTTTGTAGAGATGTGGTCTTACTCTTACTTAGGTTGGTCTGAGCTCAAGAGATCCTCAAGGCTCAGCCTCTCAGAGTGCTAGGATTACAGGCATGAGACAGCGCGCCTGACTGTATGACCCAGCAATTTTAGGATAATTAGAATTATCCTACAAATGGATTCAAAAGTATCTGAACTGACATTTGTACGAAGTTATTTATTAAGACCTGCTTTGAAATTAAAAAAAAAAAAAAACCCATCATTTTTGTGTATTCAAGCATTCTTCACAGCTATAAAAGAGACTGAGGCTATTCTTTATTTACTGATATGGAAAGAATCCTAGACATATTGTTGCGTGAAACTAGTAAGGCTTCCACGTAGCAACGACTCAGCAAGGCCCGGCCTGAAACTGCCTCTACCTAGATACAGCCAATGTGGTACCATGCCACTGGCCCGACCCTGTCACTCACCTCTTCCCCCGCCTTCTTTCCCTGCCCCTTCTCCACAATAAAA
>CAUYPK010056661.1:0-13811 GCA_963574355.1 Loris lydekkerianus | reverse complement strand
TGAGCTGTTAATACCTTTGTTTATAGACATGTACCCAGAACAGTCATGACATCCTCCTAGCTCATGAGGTGAATAGTTCTGAGATTCACCCACAGGAATGCAGGGGTCCTCTGACAGGTGTACTGAGGCACCGAAATGAAGCTTTGGGACGTGAAAGTAGAATAAAAATCTCTGGTAAGACTCTGGAAGTTGATAGCCTCCATTTCAAACCTAGAGTTCCAAGTTGTCAGCCATCTGCCATTGGGTGAGTCACTTAATTTCTTGGGAAGAAGTTTTGACTTCTGTAAAATTGGAATATAATTTCTCTGATGGTTTTTTGGTGCAGTTTAAAGGAGATAATGTGTGGGGGCATAGGTAGCTTTTGAGCATGTTAGCTGTACCTTTTGATTTGAAAAATAAAATCTTCCTGGCATACGGGGAGCTATTGCTTATGCAACAGCTAAAAATGACACTGTCAGCTCCCTGTGCTCGCCCAGCTCTCAGGCGTCTGCTTGGTGGGCATTTGTTTCTGCCCCAAACCTAATCTGGGAGATTTTCCTTCCTTTCTGAGATGTTGTGAGGAATAACCAGTCTGGGCCAATCCTCCTGAGTCTGCATAAGCCTTCTATTAGTAGACAAGGTAGGTGTCTGTATATGCAATTTACAGATGAGGTCACTGCAACCCAAGGTGATGAAGTGACCTCTGATGGTCCCTGCTGTCTCTGTGTCACTCCTAATCTGTTCTGGCCACCGCCAGTGGCTGTGGAGTAGCCACTGAGTCTCTAGTAACCAGTACTGCCTAAACCCAGCTCATTTTAAACCTTGCCTTGCCGCAGGGACCTCAAAGACATGCACCCGGCCTCTTACATAGGGCCCCCTCACTGTCAGGGCCGTTCTCAGGAATTGACTATCTGGTCCCATCAGCCATTCAGTCCAACTAATCTGGTACTTGCCTGAGGTCATGAGCCCTTTTCTACCCCAAGGGTTGAAATGGTCGCTTTCAAATCAACTATATTTTTATTGAGTACTTACTCTGAGCCAGGGATTTTGCAAATAACTCCTTATTTACTAGTTATATAACTTTGGGCAGATTCATTAACCTCCTTTTCCTCCATTTCTCTTTTGCATAATTGGGATTAATAGCAGGGCTCACCTCCCATGGACAGTGGGAAGATTCAATAAGACAGAGTAAATATATCAAGTATTGAGCACCAGGGGCGTCCTGAGTGTTTGACAGACGCTGAACATTGTAGATAAACTCCCTTCATTCCTACAACCTCCTTGTGTCATAGATATGATGGTTGGCCCCATTTTATAGAGGAAACAGTTGAGGCAGAGTGATCACATGTCAGCTAATAAGTGGAGAAACAGGCGTCTATGTATAATGGTGAAATAGAGGGTGAAACAGCTGCAGAGTGGGACAAGCATGGCTTTTGGTGTCGAGGTCACTAATGGCATTGTTGCTATCCACCCCAGTGTTGTTTGGCTGTGGTCTCTAGCTCCCTGGTTTTGCATGTTGATGTCTTTGTCTTGTAAGATGCTGTTCTCGTGGAAATCCACACACACTCTCTGCTGGTATCTGTTTGCCAAGGAGTCGTGGCTGAGTGTTGGTCTCAGGAAAGCTCCCAGTGGAGGCATTGGTGGGCTCAAATGCTGGGAGTGTCGAGTAAACACAGCCAATCTAATTTCTTTCCCTGATCCTCAGCATCACTGGCCTACAGGGGGGAATAAAGACACCTGCTGCTCACCTGTTATCATGTCAGTAGGCACAAAAGCAAGAACATGCTGCCTTTCCAGGGCCAGTCACCACCCTAGTCCTGCTTTTCAGGTAGCTGACTGACTGAAGGGAAACAGAGTGCCTTGTCCACTCCCTCAGTGGCCTTTAGAAAGAGGAGCAAGGTCCCTGAGAGGGTCACCTGACTGCCCATCCAGAAAGGAGCTAGGTCAAGAGAGCTGGTGGCACACCCACATTTGATAGCCCAGGCCTGCAAAGGGAGCACTGAGTTTGTGGAACAGCCCAGCCCAAATTTCTCTGCTTGATTTTCTGGAATCAAATTAGGCTGGTAAATAGGCCAGTGGAACTGTTATCAATTTCTCAGCCTTCCCTTGGAACAGAGCCTGATTTCCTCGGCCTCCCGCAATGCTGCCTGCTGTTTACTAAGCAAATGGGCTCCCAGAACCAGCCCTGCTCTAGTAATGTGGCAGGGCAACTTGGCGGAGGGAAGATTACAGGTATTAGAGGCCATTTAGGAGCATTTAGAATCGAGCTGTTTTCGGAGCAGACAATTAATCCACTTGCATTAAAAGGAACTGCCAGGATCCCGTCCCTCTCCCTGCAGTAAGAGGTAAACAACTTGAATTAGTCCCTCTGAGGCTCAAATAGGCATCTTTATCGGGGGCTGGGGGTGGGGACTGTGGGACTCCCTACCCCTGAGCTACAGGTCTGCTCTGGGAAGAAGAAGCCTGTGTTGAAAGGATTGGGTTTGTATCTGGAATCCACGGCTGGCCTAGCCTAAGTACCTCCCAGGGTCTTGGGACAAAAGTTGGGGCGATGGTCTGAGACCTGAAAAGACGGCTGTGACACAAAGAAGAAAATTCACTTTTTAAGAACCTTTTTCTTTATTTAATATGGACTGGCCACCACTGGGAATAGCCCTTTCATAGAAGGATGTGGGATGAACGGTTGCCTTGAAGACTTCTAGAATGACACTGTGTGCTGAGATACAACATTGTGCTGAACCCTTGTGCACCTGTTGTATCAGCCCCACAAAAAACCCTATGCAGTGAGGACAACCAAGATTGGAATGGAGGCTGAAAGAACTTAACAGATGGGACTTGAAGCCATGAATCTGTGGTGGCCAAACACAGTCTTCCATGGGGCTGTTATATCCAGGGGGCCGTGTTCTCTGTCCCCAAGCACAAGCCAGGCAAAGGCCCACACGGCACGGCCTCCTTTCCTCCTCACAGGCCGGCAGGCCCCCAAGTTGTACCACTTACCACACTAAGTGAAATGGTTAGTGTAGGCACCTGTCTGTCCCACCAGGCACCCACGAGGATGGGGGCCCCATCATGCCTTCTTTCTAGCTCCAGCAGAAAGATGATAGCACTGCTCCTCAGCTAAAACGTGCCTGGCCAAGTGCCTTCACTTTTCCGTGTCTCAGCTTCCCTTGTAGTAATTAGAGGACCAGCCTCCGTCTGAGGTCTGAGGTTCCCTCTAGCTCTGGTGTGCTAGGAAGCTGCATCTGGAAGATTGTGTAGGTCAGCCAATACCTGTCCAAGAATGGCTTCTGGAAGGCAGATCACTCCTCTGGGGCACTGGGAGTCTCTGATCCTGCATTTGGTCCCTTACATGTGGCATTACTCTTGAACATCTACCTGTAGTCTGGATTGCACGGACAGCCCCTTGGACTCAAGTTTGACTATACCCCACGTGAAACTGTCAGAGGCAGGAGCCACAGGGACCTGGTAGCCAGGAGGCACTGAATATATATTTTCTCAATGAATTCTGAGAACGGCTGTGGTAGGTCTTATTAATGTCTATCCACCACAGTAAGTCAGGAACATCTGCCATCCACAAGTAAAAGTAAAATCAATAAGAAGGTAATCAATTTAGAAAAGACTCCTGTTCATAATACCTTTTAACAAAGTAGGTTGTCCCAGGTCTACCCCATAGATACATTTTCAATTTTACAGGATAGTTGTTCTTTTCTTCTGAGTACAAAAGGAGATACACTCGTTATAAAACGCTGACATTTCAAAACATCCCAGCCTAGCATAAAAAGAGAAAGTCTCACCTCCCCAACCAAGAAAACCACAGTTAACACTTCAGTGTATATTAGCATCTCTGTAACTTTAAGATTTGTAGTTGCCAACTTTCCTAGATTCCAGAAAAGGTGTCTTCCAAATCAAAGGAATCTACATGCCACCAACAGGTGGCAGTTGGAGCCATACTTGGTCATTTTAGTCTACGTGATGAAGCTGTTTCATTCTCTACATAATAAGTATTTCCTGTGCTTTGTATTGGGCTAAAGGAGTGGAACTCTGTGCTGGGAACTCAGTCACAGTACAGATGCTAGGGCCATATTTCTTCAGGGACTACTGACACTCAATTCATTTCGGGTTCTCATTAATAAAGGAAGTCTTGGGCTCAACCTCAGCCCCACCATGAAGCAGTCCTTAAGAGTGCACAGTTACTGCTGGCTTGGATGGCTAAATCTCATGCCCTGTTCCCCTGCCCTTTGGCCTCAACTGACAGGTTGGGGTGGTGCTGTTTGGCCAAGACAATGGGTCAGGAAGAAGCCTTGGCCCACAGGAAAAGCACATACATTTTCATAGACGTGAAAACACTACACTCAGGGTTTCAATTTCCCTTTCCTACAGTGACCTGGTTAGCTCTCCTTCTGCACTGTGCTGTGATTGTCTGTGTCCCCCTCCTGACCAGGCTCCACATTGCAGATGCCTCGCAGGCCGCCGACATGCAGCGACTGAGAGTGATGGCTGAGGGCTCGTGGGGTCTTGGCTGGTCCCCACATTCTGTAAAGGAAGGTGATCCTTAAAAGTCTGGTCCCTCTCCAAGGATATTCCTCAGGTCTTGCTTCAGTGAACCACTTCCAATTTCTCATTGAATCTGTGGAAGCTGCCTCATCAGCCTATGTCCAAGCCCCTATTTTCTCAAGATAGAATGAAGTCTACTAATATCTGGAAACCAAAAGCAAGTCTTATAAACTCATCCTACCTTAATATATAGTCCCATCTAACATACAGGCTTGATTTGCTCAGGAACAAAGAATATTTCTAGTAAACTTCTCTAGCCTCCATTGGGTAAAGAAATCAAGGGACAAGAAAGCAGAGACGTGGTGGGGAGGGATGAGTTAAATGAACTTTTACAGGTGTTCAGGTAGGAATGTTTCAATAAAATGTCCATTCTATGCCCACATGACAAACCTATCAATTCATCTTTTGGTCCTAATTAAGCTGCTTGGGAGAAAAGGTATTTTCTTGGATTTAAAAAAAAAAAAAAATTACTTGGAGCTGGTCACCCAGAGGGTGTTTCCAAACTTGGTGATAACTTCTATGGACAGTAGGCAATTTCTTCTCTCATTCTTCCTTCCGCATTTGGTCATTCTTGCTTCACATGTGTCAGACATAACCCATCAGACGGTGGCAGTCTCAGGGTGCCCTCTCCCACGCTGTTCACTGGGATTTTCAACTTCAGATACCTTTTCTTGCCTTGGCCAAACAGACTCTTTAACATTCTTTTGGGGGAATTTTCCTTCCAAAAACCTTTATGATGCACCCTCTTACAGGTGAGGAAACTGAATCAGGGTTATGCCCTGAAACTCAAGCACGTTAATTTAGAATAAAAAGTGTCAGTTCTGTTTCATATCAAAGGTTATACAATTTTTAAATATTTTTCTACGAGAGCTGGCCCTGGTGGGAAGCATACAATGGTTCAGAAAGACAGTCTTGACAGACAAAGAGTGATAGGACCATAAACAGATAGTGGCCAGGTATTGGGAACATAAAAACCAGGGCGCCAGGGCTGGCAGGTGAGATGCACTTTGTACAAGCAAGGACCTAGTCTATTTGAAAAGTGAGACTATCTCAGAAAAATCTAGTATATAAGGCCACAGTTTTGAATGTTTGAGGTAGAGACATCTGAAATTGAAGAACATTCTTCTTAGTAAAGTATCACAGGAATGGAAAAACAAGTATCCAATGTATGTGATACTAATATGAAACCAGGAAATAAACAACTACATCCCACATGAGAGAAAAACAAAATTAAATTCAAGTGGGCAGTTGGCAAGAGAAGGGGAAAAGGAGAGAGGAGGTGGGAGATCAGCAAGCTTTCACCTAATAGCCACAATGGAAGGATATGCCGCACACCCCCTGGGTCAAGGGCTCAACTGCAACTTGAACTCTGCCTAACATTTAAAAAAAAAAATTAATTACACAAAAAATAAAATAAAACAAGAACATACAATCATATAATGCATTGATTTTTTTTTAACATCAGGATGTATATTTCAGGTGTTTAAGCTATAATCCTATGAGGAATCAGGCAGTGAACTGCTTTTAATGACTTTTAAAGAGTTGTTACTTAATGGTAGTGAGGACTACTTGATAGCATGGGTCATCGTGAGGATGAAATTTGGGTTTATATGGAACATACAAATGATCCAGTTGACACCTAGATGCAAGATATCCATGATATCAAGAATGGTAAAGGATACGGACATTTTCTTGGCTTCAGATAAATAGGTTTGAATTTAAGAGCTCTTGTCTTTAATGCAAATTATCTATTCATTTATCCATTCATCGAACAATACATACTTATTGAAAATTTGTGCTGTGCCAGGCACTGTGAGAGGCGTTGGGAATATAACGGTGAGCCTAAACACAAGAGAACATGATGCTGGTAAGATGTTTGCAGCAGGAGTGTTTGGCCTGTTTGGCCTGTTTGGAGGTCAGTGAAGGCTGTAAATGAAGTAAATGAAATTTGAGCTTAGTTCTAAAGGGTGTGTAAGAATTCAGAGGCAAAATGTGAGAGAAAGATATTCTAGGCAAAAGGAACTAAGTATGTGACAGTGCCAGCACTGTAAGAAGCATAAGATATTCCTGTAACAATAACAGGGACCTTTGGATAATGGCTCAAAATTAGAGGAGCTGACAGGAGGCAGATCATGGAAATACAAGGACATGCTAAGATTTGGTCCCCCGCTTACCAACAATGGGAAACCATGGCAAGGTTTTAAGCAAGGAGGTGACATAGCTTTGCATTTTAAAACATTCTATATTCTACCAGCGAGAACTTGGAATTTATTTTTCCATAGAAATAACTTAATAAATGGTAGTTCCATGAAGCCAGAATAATGCTATTAGCACAATGTATCCAGCTAAACACTGTGTTGAAAAGCCGGCCTTGGTTGCCAACTACCATTTATACATATATAACTTGGTGTCTATAAGAAAATGCATTCCAAATTCCAGACAACCTAATTACAAATGACATTTTCAGAGACAGCCTACAATCTACTTAGACTTGTGAAAAGCCTTCAACATTTTTCCATATCAAAGGTTGTTAAGAAAGGTGAGGAACAGACTTGTGATTTTGAGGTAGTAAAGATCCTTCTGCCCCTTCTGCTTTTTTTTTTTTTGTTCTTTCTCTCCTTCAAAAGAAAAATCAGAAGAAAAGGAAAGGCAGGCACTAAAATAAAATAGGAAGAATATATTATGCTGGACAGGAAGGACTGCAGCGTGCTCATGCAGGGTCGGATGCTGAGAGAAGACATCTGTGGCTACAGGGCTTAAATAAAGTCAGCAGGCTGGCAAGATTAGTAATGCACTCTAAAAGGCAAAGCAAATAATTCATTTGAGGTAGATTTCAGGGATAGAGAGTATCAGGAGAACGGTCCTTGGACACAAGAGAGAATCAGTGAAGGAGGGACAGAATAAGGAACCAAAGAGTCAGTCTGTGAGTGCAACAGAGTAGAAGAGATTGAATCTTATGATAATATCTTTGCTGGTTAAAATAACTCATGTACACAGCCAACGGGCTGTACTGTAAGGAATTTTACTATCAAATGGGGAATATTCCTGCTACGTTGGAACATGATCCTCACCCACTACAAATAAAACTACCCACAAGTAAGGCCCAACTCAATCAGAGACCAGTAATAATACTTATTTTAGTAAATGTGGAATGTAAATATTTTAGCACAATAACTAAGAAAATGCCAGGAACGCTATGTTAACCAGTGTGATGAAAATGTGTCAAACGGTCAATGAAACTAATGTATGGTGCCCCATGATAAAATTAATGTACACAGCTATAATTTAACAACAACAACAACAAAAAAAAAACATGAATGATGAAAAAAAATAAATAAATAAAGGGAACATCTGAGAAATTGTCACAGCCAAAAGGGGAGTAAGAGGATGTGATGACTAAGTAGGATGCAATATCTAGAATGAGATCCCCAAACAAAAAAGGACATGAGGTAAAAACTAAGGAAATCTGAATAAAACATTGATTTTAGTTTATAACAATGCATTGGTATTGGTTCATTAATTGAAATGAATGTACCGTCTTAATGGTAAGATGTTAATAGCAGCAGAAACTTGGTATGGGAATATAGGTATATTTTTTTCCCTATAAATATAAAGTTGTTCTTAAAAATAATGTTTATTGATAATTAATTACTAAATATATGTAAGCCTAAAATATGCAAAAAAGATGAATAGGATTTTTTTTTTTAATGTTTAGTGGGTATCCATGAGCAAATATGTTTTAAGTATACAAATTCTTGCCTGTGCAATTTTCTAACTATATTAACTGGAATAAATGACTTAACCTCTCTCTACCTCAGGTTTCTCACATAAAAAATTACTTCTTTTTTTTTTTTTTTTTTTTTTTTTGAGACAGAGTCTCACTATGTCACTCTCGGTAGAGTGCTTAAGAAGTATGTATCCCAAAGCAGTTGACAAAAATAATGAAATTATATTCTCTTCATTACATAAACTGTTAGTGATAACAACGAAGCTTGCTTTTTCTTTGGACATAAAACTTCTATTTACAATTACATCTGCTATTTTTTTTTTAATTTTGCAAATACTTTCTAGGAAAATTAGAACTTTCCCCCCACTTTATTTAGAAGAATACAAACATCTAAACATGCATCTCTTTTTAGAACATCAAGCAATTGCTATCTGTGTAAAAAGTCATATAAATTTAATACCGTTTTAGCTTCACCACATATTTAGAGCTTTGGCCAACTAATTTGGAACCATTCTCTCATTCAATCCTTAATTCATTCATTAATTCAAAAGATACCAAAAAAATCTCCTTTGTACCACACGAACAAAACATAGAGCTTATATCTATTGGTAAGCACCAAAAAAAATTGTGAAAATATTAATGGATGAGATATATATGCTCAAAGACTTTGAGTGTCCTAGGAATAAAAACAATATACATGACTAAAAACAAAGCAACTGCTATTTTATTAAGTGCCTGGGACGTTGTGCTTTATCACATTGACTACTTACCTAGAACACACAGGGAAACTAAAACCAGAACCTGCATAACTTTTCTAATCTATTAGCCCAAGCCATCTTTCTTAATGTGTAAATGCAATCACTTCATTTTCCCACTTAAAATGCTCCAACAGTTTCCCATCACACTTGGAGTAACTCCTCACGGTGGCCCACAGGCCTATGATCCAGCCCTCCCTCCTGTTTCTAATTTCTCTGACTCCCTCATTCTGTCTCTGGTTCCTTGCAGCTGCTGAGTTTGTTTCATACCTTGAGGCTTTCACAGTTGTTGTTTATTCCATGTGAAATATTCTTCCTTAAAATCTTCACATGGCTGGTTCCTTCTTATCTTTCAGCTCTTGTCTCAGTCTTAAATAGCATCTTCATAGATGCTGAATCTTCCCAAAACACCCAACTTACATTCCCATGATTACTTCTCAATAATCCTATTTCAGAATTCGACATACAATGATCACTTTCTGATTTTTCTTTTCTTTTTTTCTTTTCTTTCTTTCTTTCTTTTTTTTTTTTTTTTTTGTTTTTCTTTTGAGACAGTCTCACTTTGTCATCCTCAGTAGAATGCTGTGGCATCACAGCTCACAGAAACCTTCAACTCTTGGGCTTAAGCAATTCTCTTGCCTCAGCCTCCCATGTAGCTGGGACTATAGGCACCTGCCACAATGCCTGGCTATTGTTGGTTGCAGTTGTCATTGTTGTTTAGCAGGCCTGGGCCAGGCTCAAACCTACCAGTTTCGGTGTATGTGGCTGGCACCCTACTCACTGAGCTATGGGTGCCGAGCCCTTTTGCTTCTTTGTATATTGACTCTGCTCCTTTACCTGCTAAATATTAGCTTTATCTGGTAATCTAAAACACAAAAATGGATTTATTGTATCCAATTTGAAAGATAAGTTAGTAGCTCAGAGAATTTATAGAAAACTAGAAGAACAGGTTGGGAAATTAAGCTAGAACCAAGTTGACTCTTAGGGCTGAGGATGAGGAAGAATAATCCAGGACTTTATCACCAGACACAGTTGGAAACCAAACCTGCCCTGACATCACACAGTGCCTAACCATCACCACCAATCGATGCTTCTGCTGCTGCTAGACCCTGCAGCTGCCCCCCACCACCACAAACATTATAATTCTGGTCTCTTAATCCTTGAGCTGAGAAAACAAAGGCACCTCCAAGGGAGACAACTGAAGTTTGGACACAACACTAATTCTGGACTCTGCTACTTAACTGCACTGGCTGCAGATAGAATCTACACAAGTCCGCCACTTAGGACACAGAGCAGGAGGCAGAAGAGTGTGCATTTGGAAGAATGAAGAGAAACACTACCCTCCCCCCCATTAAAGCCCACTTCTTTGCCCTTCATCATCTACTCTTGTCCTTTGTCTAGTTTATAAGTTTGTATCTTCAATCTGGGTGACTAAACTGCATGATAAACTGATATTAACTTGGTTATACTACCACCTGAAATCTCAAACATTAGACATCACCAGTATTTTTCATGTTAGAAGATAAGGGAAAAAACAGACAATAAGGTTATTAACATAAATTATAGCTCATCAGAATCTAGTCCAGTAGCAGCTCAAGAGACTTATGTTGCCTTTGTCCACTATCCAGTTCTAGATTTCTCTACCCTCAACAAGCACTTCAGCTGCAAAGGGGTTTTTATATGAAAGGGTGATCTTCAGGATCCAGGGACTTGGTGGGCATGTCCTTTTGGGATTGTTGCTATTTTCTGTTAGCAGAACTATTATTAGACAAAGGAAGGTTAAGAGGTGTCCAAGAGAATCCCTATGGTTCTAAACCTAGTCCTAAAAGGTAAGAAGGAACTAGTCATGTGAAGATGTTGAGAAAGAATACCTCCCAGAAAGAGGAAGAAGCCATTCTAAGAGGTACATCTGCAAATTCTTCCTTGTGTTCAATTCTCCATTTGTGCCCTCATGAGCCTGACCAGCTGCTCAGCCCCTAAATTCCTGCCCACAAATTCATGCAGATACGTTTCTCAGTGTATCACCATAGTATGAACTTTCACCACTGTATTTTGGTGCACCCGGTTGGGGTCAGTACACCATGCAGATACACCAGTGAGCCAGGCCTCTCTTTTTTTCCCCCTCAACAAATCAGTCACTGGAATTCCTCAAAGCAATATAAGAAGGTAACATGAGTCTGAATCACCTGCCATGCCTGTTCCTTGTGCCTCTGGACTTCCTCAGGTGTAGTATCCCTTAACCATTTCCAATTTATAATAAAATTTGCTGACCCTATCTAATTTCATGATTCAGCAAGTCACATTGCTTATTATGTGTAGCTTGGGAAAAATAGTGACATCATCCTTTATGATCACCCTTTAGTCTCTACCAGAGCCCAGTAACAAGCTAGGAAATTTTTCTTCCCACTTGACTGTTGTATGGCTTTGTTTTCTTCTGTTTACGGCAGTACTTTATTTTTCCTTTCACAATGGTATGTTGCTGGGGGTTAATGTTCTCAATAAAAATAGGAAAAAATATATCTCCTGAAGAATTGAGAATTATATGCAAAAACCGTATGTTAATTAAGTGGATGGATAAACTTATACATATAAATGAAAATTGCATTTCAACACATGGCAAATAACAGTCTACAATGTTCTTCTGAGAAAACACAAGGTAAGAAAAAAGACTGGGCCCTAAGGCTTAAATTTTTCCAACCTTTTATAGGCTGGCAAGACAGAAATGGCAATGGGTTCAGGAATTCCTGCCAGATTCTGGAGTGTTCTTCAACCTTCTTTATCTCCCGGCGCACTTGTACCTATATAATTTAACTTCCACAGCACACTTAAATTATGTTGATCAAGAAAAAGAGTTTTAAAAAAGAATATACTTACTGTGCTTTGAACTTCTTTCTAAAATAATTTAATTACTGATCTTTAAAAATTTTCACAGCCCACCTAAGATCCTCTCACAGCACACCAGTGTTTTTCAGCACACCAGTTAATAATTACTGTGAGATTTTACACACTGAAAATCAAGTTATTAATATCCTGCACAGAGCAGAAAATTGACAGTCTTGTCTTAAGCCAATTGCTGTTTTTCCCAAAAACATGTTATCTTTCCTTCACTTCAGTCATGAAATGATTGAGTCACATCATGTAGGAGTTTAAATCAAGGAAATATACATGGTATATATTAATATATGTGTGTGTTTGTGTGTATTTATATATGGACATATATACAAAATCTGACAATTAAGCTTGCAAACTAGTCCTAGAAAAAGTGCTACATACCTCATTGCTGAATATCACTACAGTCACCTTCAAAGTGCTCCCCTTGGTAAGCTATGCACCTAGTCTGTCCATCAAAGTAAATTTGTAACTCTTTTTCTGGAATGGTCATCAAAGCTATTGTTGTTTTACCCTTGAAATCCTGAATGTCATCAAAATGTCTTCCTTTCAACATTTCCTTTGTCTTCAGGTAAAGAAACAAGTCATTATGGGCCAGATCAGGTGTGTAGGGAGTGTGTTCCAATACTGTATTTGTTTATTGTCTAAAAACTCCCTCACAGAGTGTGCCTTGTGAGCTGGTGTGTTGTCTTGATGCAAGAGATATGAGTAGCTGACCAAGATTTTCAGTTAAGATTTTCCTGTCTCAGGTGGGTGCAATGGCTCACGCCTGTAATCCTAGCATTCTGGGAAGCTGAGGTGGGTGGATCACCTGAGCTCAGGAGTTGGAGACAAACCTGAGCAAGCATGAGACTGGTCCCTAAAAATAGCCAGGCATTGTGGCAAGTGCCTGTAGGCCCTGCTACTCAGGAGGCTGAGTTAAGAGGATCACTTGAGCTCAAGAGTTTGAGGTTTCTGTGAGCTATGACACCCTAGCACTCTACCAAGGATAAAAAAATAATACTCTATCTCAAAAAAATTTTCTGTCTCTCTATTGATGTTTATTGTTCCTCTATGCTTCTCACAGTCAGCTGACAATTTTGATGCACAATTCAATGAATTTTTGCAGTGTTTTTTTGTTCTGTTCATGACTGGCTGCCATGACCTCTCTTCACCAGTGACGCTTTCTCTACTTTCAGAAAAATTTTTAATCCATTTGTACAGTGTCATTTTCTTCATGGCATTATCCCCATAAACTTGTACTAACATGTCCCGACTTCACCTTTATTCTTGAAAAGTTTAACAATGAATTTACAAATGTTTGTTCGTTGCTTTAATTCAAGCTCCAAAATTCTCATGACAACACACAAAAACTTGCAATAACAATGATGAATGCCACTCAGCAAGATTGGCACACATTGACATGAACACAACTATGAGACACTGATATGCCAAGGTTATGAAACCTTTCTAAATTGTTTGTATGATGCTGTGAATGTAAGTGCAAGGTGACAAGTTCATGAACTTAGTTGTCAGACCACGTACATATATCAAAGTAGAAAGTTAACTGAAATACAAGCTTACATCAGCAACAAGTTTTACATTTCATTTATTGTAAAGTTAGTTATCTTTATTAGATACAGATTTCAGGGATAAACTTTGTTTAAAAAAAGCACTCCATTATATTCCTAATGTATTAAATTGGTATTATAAAAGCTAGAAAAATATTGACATTTATGCATATTGATGATATGTTATATCATATATATGTATATATATATATACATGTATGTATGTATGTATATATATATATATATATATATATTTTTTTTTTTTTTTTTTTTTTTTTTAACCCCCTTTAGACAGAGTATAAATTTGTTGCCATCAGTATAAACCCAAGGTACTACACCACACACCAACCACAAACT
>CAUYPK010056660.1:0-42005 GCA_963574355.1 Loris lydekkerianus | reverse complement strand
GTGCCCATCGACCCACGAATGGACTAGCAAATTGTGGTACATGTATACCATGGAATACTATGCAGCCTTAAAGAAAGATGGAGACTTTACCTCTTTCATGTTTACATGGATGGAGCTGGAACATATTCTTCTTAGCAAAGTCTCTGAGGAATGGAAGAAAAGGTATCCAATGTACTCAGCCCTACTATGAAGCTAAATTGTAGCTTTCACATGAAGGCTATAACCCAACTTTACCACAAGACTAAGGGGAAAGTGCCAAGGAAGGGGAAGGGACGGGGGTGGTCTTGGTGGAGGGAGGGTAATGGGTGGGGCCACATCTATGGTGCATGTTAGAATGGGTACAGGCGATTGCACTAATGTACACAGCTATGATTTAACAATAACAAAAAAAAAGAAAAAAACAATAGAAAAGTTAATCTGTCAGCCTCCCTCCTCATTTCATGTCTTCAGAGAGCACCTTTCACATCATGGAAATTCTGGGTCAGTGCTGGCTCCAAAATCTCCCAACACATAACATGAACAGGGAGGCTATCAGTCACTGCTCACTGGGGTGGGTCTCTGGGGTGTCAGGGCCCTAGGGAGGGTCCCTGGGGTGGAGGGTACTCATCAAGATAGCAGTGACAAGCATACCCTAGAGGGGGCAGGACTGAGGTAGGGAGAAGTCAGGTGCCACCTCCATGGCCTGTGAGAGAGAGAATGAATTCAGAACCAAAGCAGTAGCAGCAGCAGGTACCAAGCTCAGGTCTGGACACAGTAAGGGACCTTCGGTAGGAGCATACAGATCGGTTAAAAGTGAAGCCACCATGCCCCAAGGCACTCAGGTGGCAGCAAAGAGAGGCTGGATAACTGTTTAGAAATGTAGGTTTCTCTCTCTCTACAGACATTTCGAGCCCCAAGGACCTTCTGAGCATGTTTAGAAGTTGCCATGGGGCCTGTATCCCTGGAGCACCCAGCCTGAAGAACAGACCTCGCTCATCCCTGGGCATTTCCTTCTTCCACTGAACTGGAGGCTGCAGAAGCCACATGCAGAAAGCTGGACAGACAGAAGTGAGCCCACAGGGCCAGCTGGGAGAGGGAACCTGCCATCACTGGCCAAGCACCCTCACCTGGACTCTCTGAGCCCAGCAGCCCCTACACACTAGAAGCCTTTGTTGGGACAGAGAGTCAAAGCCTAAAGCCCCCAGTGAACCATAAACAAAAGCAAGGTGTCCACTGAAGTTCAATTACTCTCAAAGGAGCTAAATCAAAGAGAAGGTTAAAGGCCTCACAGGATGGTGTGACAACACTACAAAAAAAAAAGGGAAAAGAAAGAAATGATCAGGAAACCAGCCTAGAAAGCCTCATCTTTAAAGATCTCTCAAACAAATGGCCTTGTGCCCATCTTCCATTATGACCCAGTGCTACACAGTAATTGAAAGGATGCCCACTAAGCAGATCACCATAAAGCAATGACTCTTCTCTCCTGGTAATTATGTGAGCAAATTATGAAGGCCTTTGAGCCAACACATTTCGGCTTTTATGATGCAGTTGAAGACCTGTTGCTGCCTACTAAAGGGAGGAAGAAAGGGACCCCAGGTGAGCATCTCCCTGCTACCATCTGAAAGGGACATTCTCCTTTTCCTGCATTCCCTTTGAATTATCAGAGGCAGACAATTCTCTTTGACATGTGGTGGAATGCAGGCATTTGCTAGATTCACATTGTCCCTTGTTTTGCTACAGAGATGAATCTTTGGGAGAGAGACCTCTCAGCAATAGGTTCATCTCCTTATGTTCATGCATTCAACATTTATAATATGGGATGTGTCCTGTCCTGGGGCAATTATTACACATGCATGGATATGTTTAGATCTCCAAAATCTGTGACTATCAATTGAAGTTACATTTCTGTTAATGCCCAAATGGTATTGATACAGAGCCCGTCTGCCCATGCAGGGCTTTAGGGGCCCTTTGTGAGCATCCTGATTACTTCTGAGAGGCCCATGATGGGTGGAGGGTGTCTGTTCTATCTCCTGTGCCTGGACATCTATACATATCTCTCCTCTTTGCTGACTCTACTGACAAAATCCTCCTTGAGAAGGCCCCATGGCACCTGCTCCAATCTTCTCAAAATAAGGATCCAGGATGAACAGCTGCCCCAACAACTGCAAGCCTCACTTTGTCCTCTGAATCCTGAACCACAACAGTCCTTCCTGACAGCTGTCCCTGATAAAGCCTCTATCATGCCATGGATCGACCCTCTCCTATCTATTCTTCCCCACCTGCACCCACACCTCCTCCCCAAAGTAAACAAGAATAATGCAGCTCAAATCCTACTTACACACAGCAGTTCTCTAAAGGACAAAATCTGGAGCAGTGCCCCTCCACCTATGACAAAAACACACCCTTTCAAATCAGACAGAACCATTGAGGTCCAGGATGCCACACTGTCTCAAGTATCTCCAGTCCCAAAGGTTTGTGCTGCCTCTATTCCTAACCTAAAATCATATAGTCATAGTTTTCCTTGCACAAAAGATCATCTAGACCCAAAAGATTGACTCCAGATTGCTTTGAGAAACTGAAGTATTAAGTTGATCCCCCTCACATTTTAACACACATCCCTCTAGCTCTCCGATGTGCTCATTTCTCCTCAGGTTGGTTTCAATCCTAAGTTCCACTTAGTAGCAAGATGTCAACCAAAGCTCCATGGCCATACCTTCCTTTGATCAAGGCCAGGAATAAGTGGTGGCTCTATTCAGATTTCATTAGCTCTAATGGAATCAAGATTTTCCACGTATTAACCACTATGACCAGGGAAATGCAATATTCTGATTGGCCAGGCCCTAGTCATGTATCTATGCTGAAATTGAGTGTACAGTCAACTGAAGGCACAGGGGCTAAGAGTGGAGGATAGAATAATTTTATGACGCAAAAGTAAGGTACTATTACTAAAAAAAGTAAATAGAGTCTGGACAATAATGGAAACCAAGCAGATGTCTACTATAGCTTTTTTATTACTTTCCATGTTTCTGACCTTTGGGTTCTCCCTTACGTTAAATCCAGGCCATAGTCTGTTTTATGAATAAAGTTTTATTGGAACATGCCACACCCATTCATTTACATATTGCCTGTGGCTGCTGTCATGCCACAACAGCATAGTGAAATGGTTCTGACAAGGACCCTTTACCTGGGAAGGGGAAAAACATTACAATCTGACCCTTGACAGTAAATGTTTGCTGACCCTCAATCCTCCCTCTATGTGATCATCGGAATTCTTTCCACTTTACAATTCTGGTCATGCCACTTTTCTCATTTAAAATCTTCATTAGTTTCCCATTTATTACAAGATAAACTCTAAACTCCCAGGGATAGCAGCATTTTGGCTGACAGTTAAAACTTTAATTTCTCCTTCAATCACAGGGGTAGCAGAGAACCCCCGACTGCCCTAGGGAGCATGCTTGATCCCACTAAGAAGCAATTAAAGGAGTCTCTTAAGCACCAAGTTTGACCCCTTTAAGGACAACTAATCAGGTGCTATTGTCCAATAAGAAAGGAAGAAATAAATAGCTTTTGGTTTAAAAGCCCAAAGAAAAAGCTGCCCTCTGGATGAGTCTGTTCCTCCAAAGATAATCTGTACAAACAGGCCTTTATGTTTTGAAGGTCTAAGTCACCAACAAGAGACAATCAAGCTGTTTTGTTTGATAAAGAATGTGAAAATGAGAATCTTTAAGTTTAACAGCCTCTGAAGAAGGAAAGTGGTTGTCAGGGATAGATGGTGGCCAGGATTTGCTGAGGTGGCAGAAACCCAACCCAGTAAGATCCTGCATTGTGTTATTTGTCAGTGGCCTAGGAGGAGCTGTGGCCCAAATTAAGAGGAGAAAAAATCTGCTAAGTAGCATCATTTTCCTAGCCAGAACAGAAGTCAGAAACAAACAGTCAAGTCAATATGGTGCTCAAGGATATGGCTCTTACAGGTGGGCACCTGTGCTTCCACTGGGTTTCCTCTGGAAAGAGGTGCCAAACAAGTTTGTTTGGTACCCTGGCTACCATGTGAGTCACATTTCAGCCAGTTGTGCACTTTGGAGACACTGTGCACTGATTTCGCTGTTTGCTCCTTAGGTTGGGTCCTAGGGGTTGGGCCCTGTACTGTTGGAATATGCCAGCTCACAGTGAGCAGGAAGATAGGAACTGACACCACAGTCACATGAGCATGACATAGCAAGCCTTTCATTCCATGTCCACTGCTGCTGCACAGGCAAGTCCACTGCTAACCACACACTTTGCCTCAGCCATTTGCTTACTCACTCACCCTTCCCCAGGCAATCCACACTCTCCCAAGCCTGCATTTTGCTCTGTTTGAAAGGACCACTCTCTTCTCCACTAAATGAAATTATAGAAGTATTTAGCCCCCAAGCTTAAATGTCACCTCCTTAGATGATAGCATTGGCCAGAACATGGGACCAATAGAGACAGAGGGGTGGGACATGTAAGAGGCAGGACAGAGGGTTGGAGGGATGGACCAGGTCAGACAGAAGAGGATGAATCAGGCCACCGCTATAGTCATAGGGAGAGAGGATACCTGGAAAAAGTAAAGTCTAAGAGAACAGAGGTCTTCTCAAGGAGACCCCAAGGATACACCTGCAAGGTCCTCCCCATGGTGACTCAGCTCTTGGGAATTTGTAGACTTAATTTCCTGGGACCTGGAAACATCCATTTCTGTAAAAGCTGATGGTTCTGTAAAAGCTAGAGCCTGCTTCTGCAGCTTGATTCAAACTGACCGATGAGAAAGGTACCCATGGGCCAGAACTTTTTGACTGGGAATTGAAAAGGAGAGAATGGAGCCAGTTGGGGAGCACGGTCATTTTGAATTCTGTGCTGTCACTCTGCCAGCTGAAATAAAGCCCTTCCTCTTTTAAACATGGTATTTGGGTGCTTTTTCTCTCCATTGGGACTTGTCTTCCTGCAACAATAGAATCTTGAGAAGAACCTTTTTAAGAATTATTCAAAGAAACATTGCAAAGGGAACAGTCCTTTACCAACTTTCTGTTCCTGATAGATTCAGAAGCCACCGACCTCAAGTGCAACTTCAAATGCATGCCAGCCACAATTCCCAAGCACTTTATTACTTCCAGGGTCCAGTAAACCCCCACCCCTGGGCCTCCCACCCATACCTATGCAAAACAAGCTGTTCCTCCCCCCCACCTCCCCACTAAGCATCATTCCACATTCCTACCTGCTTCACACCTCCACCTTTCACCTTCTCTCATTTGGCAATTGATCACATCACCTTGACCTTGAAGTCCCATGCATGCTTTTAACCATGACTTGCCTTCCATCTACAGTTTTGGCGGAGGTTTTTTACTCTCATCCTTGGTTCAAAATGTGTATGGATTAACTTACCTTTTTTTTTTTATTGTGGTAAAATACATGTAACAAAATTCACCATTCTAATCATCTTAGCATATACAAGTCAGTGGCATTAAGTACATCTGTGAAACCATCACCACTATCACCTGACCTCCAGAACTTTTCCATCACCCCAAATAAAAACCTTATCCCTCTTAAACAGTCACTCCCCACATTTGCTCCCATCTCCTAACAACCACTCATCTGCTTTTTGTCTCTACAGATCAATATTTCTTATTAAAGGACCCACACAACCATACGATATCTGGCCTTTTGTGGCCGGCTTTTTTTTTTTTTTTTTTAGAGACAGAGTCTCACTTTGTCACCCTCAGTAGAGTGCTGTGGCATCACAGCTCACAGCAACCTCCAGCTCTTGGGCTTAGGTGATTCTCTTGCCCCAGCCTCCTGGGACCACAGGCACCTCCCACAATGCCCAGCTATTTTTTGTTGCAGTTTGAACCCGCCACCCTCGGTATATGGGGCCAGCGCCCTACTCACTGAGCCATAGGCACCACCCTGTACCTGGCTTCTTACATTTAGCATAATGTTTCCAAAATTCATCACAATACAGCAAGCGTCAGTGCCTCACTCCATGTGATGGATGTCCATTGTGTGGACAGAGCCCATTCTTTTATCCATTCATGAACATTTAGATTATTTCTAGCTTTGGGCTATCATGAATGGTGTCACTATGGACATTTGTGTGTAAGTTTTTGTTTTCATGTCTTTTGGATATATACCTAGCAGTGAAATTACTGGGTCAAATGGCAATTCTAGGTCTAATGTATTGATGACTGCCAAACCATTTTTGTGGATAATTTATGAAAGGTTTGGGGATAGAGTCCTGCCAGAGTCCACAAAAAAGAGAGGAGGCCAGTCCAGGGATTAATGATGGACTTTATTTTAAAGGAGCAGAATGGAGTCTGACAGAAGTCAGCTCAGCTCACACAGTTTCAGAGGACTTTTATTAGTGTAGTTGGAACATGGGAGGGGTTCATGAGAGGTGAGGAAAGTCATCTTTTTTGCAGAGGGAAAGATTCTGCATCTGAGACTGATTTTAGAATTACTCCCTTCAATAAAAGTGTTAATCTTGCATGAAGGGCTTAACTCTAGTGCCAGCCAGGACCAGGGTAGGAGATCCTGATGCTTTCCAGGAACATCAGCCCTAAAGCTTTTCAGGAGGGTGGGAAGGTAGTTTCTGTGACCATGCCATTTGCTCTCTATCACTAGCTGTCCTCCCAGGATGGCAATACCCTTGTCAGGGTCATGAGGATTTACAGGAGTATGGGAAGGGGGTTGCTGTAATCATGCAATTTGGTTTCTGGCCTGCTTTCTTTCTCTGCTTTTCTCCCAAATAGCTGTATTTTTGTCAAAGTCCTGAGGATTTCTTCCCCATAATTTATAAGTAACCCCTTTCCTACACAATCCATGCCATGGGATCCCCCTTCTGTACGCCTTCTCAAAGGTAGCACCTAGAACTGGGAAAGCAAACTAAGATTTGCCCTGCTTTTTTGGAGGACCTCTTGGATTTTCACCCAATCTTTCTGCCTTTGGGTGGTTGAGTGACAGATCCTGCCAATCAGTACACAGTCTCAGGTTCTCTGTAGCAGGGGCAGAAAACTGGAGGGTTGCACAGATTTTATAAGTCAGACTAGAAGGGGATACTTGACTTCTTCCCAAATCCTATTTGTCCAGAATTCTGTTGTATGACCTCAAACCACCAGCAAGAAAGGCAAGAAAATGTTCTTGTTCTGCACATTGGGGAAGAGGAAAATGAATCGTGATTTGGTGATTACAGCTTTGTCTCAGCAGAAGGGCTGGTGTGAGAAGTGGACCATTATGGAAAAGCAGCACTGAGGCCTGGAAGGAGCAGCAGGAAAAAGGATACGAGTGACCCCCAGGGTAAAAAGTGAGTGGCAGTCATTCCTAGGGACAGAGAGGGGACAGAGAGGCTCGCACCATGTGCCAGCCTCCAGCTCTGACAAAGCACCCTTTTCAGACATGTCCCAGGCCAGGGCGATTTCTCAGGGTTCAAGCCAGAAAAAGCCAGAAACATCATCTTATCCAATCCTGCCATTTTTGTGGAAGAGGAAAGTAAGGCCCAGAAGAAGGAAGTGACGTGTCCCCAGTCAAGGCACAGAAACTGGCTGGCCATCATCTTGCTAGGCACAAATGCATCTCCCCATGAAACAAGTCTGCTATTTTCACAGATGGAGCAGAAGCAACTCCGGGCCACATCTGCTGACGCTGAAAGGTGCTCCTGGTGCTGCAGGAATGCGCAGTGAGACCAAGTGAGACCAATTGCTCTCTCACCGTCCTCGGAAGACAAGTGGCATTTGAAACCTGTGATGTCCTGGGAGTCCACAATCCCATGTACACTAGTCTCTCTCATGATCTGTGCCCTTCTTCACTTCAATCACACTGACAGCCTCTCTCTGACAGCATTCCTGTCACTCCGTACATAGAAAGGCATCAAGAACAGCAAAAACCGACAAGACAGCCTGAAATAAAAACAAGGCTAATGGAACAAGGACCAAAGTTTTGTGACTGTTTTAAAGGAGCTCAGTGATGCAAAAATATCATCCTTCATAATAAAAGGCAATCGTGTATGATTATTACAATAACAACAAAACCGGCTGTCACTGTTGAGTCACATAACATAGGCACCAGAGGCAAGACCAGCACGGATTCCAGAGTTTGCCTGCCTTGCCAAACACCCACTTTCGGATCCTTTAAACTTCTCATTAGGTATGATTTTAGGTTGCCCTATCTTTCATCTCAGACAGTAACCTTTAATGGAGTTAATTAAAAGGCACATTTTAAAAGTCCCCCTATAGCTTTTTTGATTACAGTTATAAAATACAGCACAGTAACCTTTCCTGCTTTTGTAATTACTGGTTTGTGAAATTTCAATTATTACCCCTTTATGAACAATCGCGTTTAAAGAAAGTTTCCCTGGTCATTGTTACGTAGCTTTTGGTTTGATACCAGAAATTATAAACCGCTTTTACAAGCCATAAAATCCGTGTCATGTAATGTTGCATGTAATTACATACTGCTTGAAATGGCTCACCTCTCTGCTGTCAACCTGCATTATAATTCTTTGTTTACATGTCTGTTTCTTCCACTAGACACTGAAACTGTTCAAAGGTTTGGCACCTGCAATATGCAGTTTCTCTCTGTTCCTCTGCAGGGTGTCCCAAAAGTCACCCATAAAGTCACTATACACAGGAAAAATAGGAAATTGTAGCTAAATGCAGGTTTATTTACAAAATATTTCATTATAAAGGTTTAAAAAGAGGTAGCCAACATGTAGAGGCTATTTTATAAATGTTTTGTAAAATTTTGTAATGAACATTTTATAAATAAAGGTACATTTACCTACAATTTCCCATGTTTCCAGGGTATGGCAACTTTATGAGCAATCTTTGGGATACCCTGTGGTGCCAAACACAGCGTTGGCCTTTGGAGGCTCTCATTTCTCAAGTAGATAGGTGGTTGGATGAGAATCATAGATACCATTTTGAATGCTTCACTCCTTCTTTTGCCCAACTGAGAAGCATTTCAACCATCTTTTCATCTTTTCATTGCATAATCCTGGTTTGTTTGGTGTCTTTTTCTTTAAACCCAATCTGAAGGAAATGATCCTCAATGTTAAAAATTCTTATCTCTAAATAGCCAGGTAAGTGGAGATTTATATTTTCTTCTTTATGTGGTTTATTCTCCCCAATTAATATACATTTCTTTACAAACTGAACATATTTAATAAACAGAAACTCTAAGTTTTAATAAAATAAATGTGTTTCTTAAACAAAATATATATATGCACACCTATTATGTGCAAAGCATAGTGAACAGAGCCCAGTACAGACTGCCCTCTACGTGGAGGGGACATTCACAAACTCAATGTCCCTCTCTATTATTATTAACTGTCTACCTCACTTTGAGCTAGCCATATAGGGCTCTGGCCCTGTTATCATATCTACAGAATTAAGAGGGTCAATGCCAGGATCTTCAAAGTCCCTTCTCAATCCCCAATTCTATGGTCTAAGCAACTAATTTTCCCTAGAAATAGTCCATATCATTAGTGAGACCCAGAGAATGCCAGCAAGTATGAGACTACTTCTAGTTGGGGGATCAGGACAAGTTTCATGATAAAGAATATGATAGAGCTGGATTTGAAAGAACAGGTAGGATGTTAGGCTGCAGGGAGGACTGGGGAAGGATGGTGCAGAAGGAAGCAGCATGAGCAAGGACATGGCAGGGTAAGAGCTAGTTTATAGGAGAAGCAGGAACTAGGAATAAGAGAAGAAATGACTGGGGGAGGCTAAAAAGTCAGTTTGATACTTAAGCCTATTTGTCAACTTGGCTAGGCCCTGGTACCCAGATATTTGGTCAAACACTCGTCTAAAAGTGGCTGTGAAGGTATTTTTCTCAATGGGATTAACATTTAAATCTAGGAAGCCTTGAGTAGGACATATCACCCTCCATGATGCAGGTAGGACTCCCTCAATCAAGTGAAGGCCTCAGGGGGGCGGGTGGAACTGCCTTCCCCCAAGGGAGAGGTAATCCTGCATCTAGACTGCTTTCTGGCTTGAACTGTAACATCAATTCTTCCCTGGATCTCAAGCCTGCTGCCCTACCCTATAGATTTTGGACTTGCCAGCCTCTAGAGTCGTATAAGTCGATTCTATAAAATAAATCAAGAAAGAAAGAGTGAGATGGATACACACACACACACACACACACCCTATTAGTTCTGTTTCCCTAGTAAACCCACATTTCTCACATTGAGCCATGTGGCTGACAAGTACAAACACTTAAGAAGACAGAGCTAAGATTATCTGGCTAGATATTTAGCTAAAATAAAGCACTGAGTGCCTAAACAACTGGGCAGTACAAGATACAGTAAAAGCCTCTTAGCCAGCAAGATTAGGACTGATGGCCCATTGATAGTGAAAAGCAGGTGAGATTGTGGTATCACAGTGGATACAAGTGGACTTGCAATATCACATTTTAGCTTAAAATATACATAAATATGCATCCATTTTTTGGCTACATGCTCACTACTTGGAGTTCCACCTGATTTCCAAATCACCTATTTTATTTACTTGAAGTAGCGAAAGAACTCGAAGACACTTCAAAGTCACTGAAGCCCAGAATCCTTCTAGATTTATATAATCATTCCCAAAATTTTACAATTGCTTTACCTGCACTCAATCTGACAGCAGTTGTTAAGTAATTTGCCTTTATTAAGTCTTTCCCAAACATTCAACTTAATTTTCCTAGAAATGACAACTCTATTACTTTCATACACTCCATCAGTACTGCAATATTTACCTAATTCTGTAATTGCCATAAGAAATATATTTGCATGAACAGATTTTGGGACAAGTGTAATTGACTCTTGATAAGCATGCAATTTCCCTGGTTGGACCAGCCGGGAGCGTCAGAGGAGCAAAGGCATCGGTCATTGGGTTTTACAGAGGAAAAGAAAGGTGAGAGGGGTAAGTTTAAAAGCAATTAAACTTTGGTGTGTTGGTAATTGTTTAACAACTATCTCTAGAAGGGAGCTGATTCCTGGTGTTCTCAGATTCTGTGGTGTCAGTGCTTCCAACATGACAGCACTGAATATGGAACTGGGAAAAGATGGGAACAATTGGCTCTGTGACAAATAAAAAGCCAGCCCTGGTATAACCTGGTTAGGAACCTACCTTTAGCCATAGCAATGATAAATCTCTCCAAGCAGACATGGGGCTCTTGAGCATTTCCAGATTAATGTCTTCATAATAGGTTACCCTAAAAAAGAAAAGAGGAAGGAAATCCAGTAGAACTTCCATAGTTAGGCATTCCCCCCCACACTGACCACCTCCTTAAGTTGACCCAATTTTCACAGACCAGACATGTACCACATGCACGTATCAGTACAGCAGGCCTAGTACTTTATGTTGACCACCTTCCTATCTTGACCAGCTTATGACAGTCCCTTGGGTGGTCAACATCCGGAGGTTCCATTGTTATTTTCATGACATACCCTTTCAGCATTTGTTTCCCATCTGCTGTGCTTGTCCCTTTCTCCTCTCCCTATCACTAAACTGATACCTGCAACCTCATCTCCTGTTGAAAAAGCCTCCTGAGTCACCTTCATCATTCGCATGACCTTCAACTTAAAATAGATCCCCAGGATGTGAGAGTAAGGAAACTCTGGGATGAAAATGATGGGGGCCTGGCATGTAAAGAGGAGGAGATGGATTAAAAGAGGCAGAAAGGGAAGGAACAGGGTCTGATGGCTCAGGAGGGAGGAGCCGCAGGGTCTCTGGAGCACAAGCCTGTATACTGGGTACTAAGGTCCAAAAGGCCAAAGGTGCCAGTCCACAGCCACCCACACCTGTGCAGCCTGTCCCATGGAAGTGGCTACCATTTTATTCCCTGTCATTTGCCAAAGACATTACTCCAGACCATAAGACATGGGCCAGAGTCTCAGCCCTGCCATTTAAGAAACTTTAATTGTAGGTGCTTACCATGAACCAGGAGGCATTCACTGCACGAGGATCAGATCCTGAGCCTGCAGCCCTGCAGCCCTGCAGCCACATCAACTGGTGAGGGGGTAATTTGAAATTATATGGTGGTTTTCAACATTTCACACCTTCTACACATTCTGTACAACCTACTACTCCATCAAAGAACCTGGGTCTCAAGTCAAGTGAAACCCAAAACCCACGTTTTCCTGAGAAGGAAATTAATGCATTTGCAACTATTGTGCTATCCCTGTCATTTATGGAGGAAAACACTCTAGTGGCACAGAACTCTTGTAGATGCTCTGAAACACATGTGGACAAAGCAGCACTTCCATTAGCAATCAGTGCCTGTTATAGATTTGGTAAGCATAAATGTTACTATTATGACAATTATTGTAAAACGAGAAGAAAAGTGAAATTGTCATGGATATGGATGTGGGGACAGGTGAGGAATTCTCATTCTTGGGAATCATTATAAAGACCCTGTGATATTCCCCAGGGCCTCTTCTCTACCTGCTACCTCTGTGAGCATCACGATGAGACCATCATGAACTCAAGGTCTTTTCAAGTTCATCTCAGTTGTTTCTACAGAGTATACTTCCAGAGGGTCATCTCAAGTAGCTTCTGATGAAAACCACTGTGGCACACTCTCTAGCGTTTTCCCCATTCCTTGGTCAGCAGGTCTCCTGCTACAGGGTGATGCCTGAGGCTGGTGCAGGTGTCCTGACACACACAGGGAGGTGGCCAGGGTCCCACAGGCAGACCCCTGCCTGGTGAAGCTGTCACTAGTCTTTGTTCTGGAGGATTAGTCAGCCACACACCTCCCCCAGATTTTGACCCCCAAACTGGCCCTGTCTCCATTCTCAGAGCCTCATTGAGACCTGAGTACCTGCCAGTTGGGCCCGCTGCCAGCCCAGAACCCTTTCCTTTGGGGTACCAAGCCAGTTGTCCTCACTCTCTTTCCACTTCCCTAAACAAAGACCAGAAAATAGGACACTTTCTCTGTCTGCTCGGATTCTCCTCCTACACAAAGTGTAGTGGACTGGGTATCTCCAGATGCCGTAGGAGAATGGAAGGGGGAAGGAAAAATGAACACAAAGATGTATGATTTGAAGGGAAAGAGCAGTTACCACTTCCAAACTATCGTCCCTCCGCACTCTGTGATGTCACCAGGGGTGGTGGTGGCAAAACCCCAAAAGATATGCTCCCATTAACACAGCTGGGCCACAATCTACCTCTGCAGGGAAGGTAACCTGGTGGCTCTGACCCTCTCCCCTAAGTGAGGTTGAATAGTTATTTGCAGAGTATCACTGCAAGGAGACAAAAATCTTCATGCCCCCCACCCCCAACAGGAGTCTTCTCCTCAGCCCCCAAGGCTGAAAGCAAAAGAGGAGGGATCTCCCCTCCCTGAAAGAAGCACAGGCAATTTTGATTCAGGAAAAGAGACTTACTGCATGATTTTGTATCTGCCTTCTTATGTTTAGAGCTTCCTTTCCTTCTTGTTTCCTGAGAATGGCTCTTCTGTGATGGAAAAAACTCCATTCACTCAGCCCAAAAGCCTTTAATATAAAATCACCTACCAGGAGCACAGAGTCATGGCGATGCTGGGGAACCATGTAAGCCTCTTTGCCACTAGATGTGTAGGCTTTTCCTTGATTGTACATCTGAAAGGGCCCTTGGGCTTGTTGCCCTGCGTGCCATGCTGTCCCTGAAGACCAGCCCTACGAGTTTTACAGTTCTGCTTTTTCATACTCCCAGGAAAAGTCTAAAAATCCTTCCAAAAATACACACAAAAGAAAACAAAACAATGAACAGGATTATGTGAACATGTTCTAGAACCTTCTGGTCTGGTTTCTGGTCAGCAGTTCACTCTAAGACCCAATCAAGTCCCCGTGAATGTCTCCATTGTGGCTCCAGATGGTGAAACTCACCCAATTTGCTTCTTCCATTTAGGTCATGACAAATGACACACCTCGTCTTTGCATTCTGGTTCCAAGCCAGCCAGGACCACAGCCTTAAGGGTGTGTGTTGAGAGGAGTGTGCAGTGAGCAGTGACAAAGGTTCTCTCCTTAACCAAACTCTTCTCAATTAGGCTCCGCTGGGCCCTCTTCTCAACTAGGCTTCAACATTGGCCTATATGAATAACAAACTCTCAGCACAAATGATTTCATCTGTCTGCTTCCCCAGCCCCACCACACACATAAACACAAATACACATATATGCTAAGAGAATTGAGTGAACACTAGTATGGTTTTTGATTTGTTGCTTGATTTGTTTTAGAGACAGGATCTTACTCTGTCACCCAGGCTGGAATACAATAGCACCATCATAGCTCACTGTAATCTCAAACTATTGGGTTCAGACAATCTTCCTGCCTTAGCCTCCTGAGTAGCTCGGACTACAGGCCAATGCCTCAATGCCTGACTCATTTTTCTATTTGCAGAGATAGGGTCTTGCTATGTTGCCCAGGCTGATCTCAAACACCCGGCCTTAAGTAATACTCCTGCCTCAGCCTCCCAAAGTGCTGGGATTACAGGCTGGAATTACCTTGCTTGGTACCCACACTAGTGCAGTTTGTAACAGTTCAAAGACATATCCCTAGGATGGCTCAGCCCCCTTAAAAGCCTGCCCAAGAAAGGTCAGTGTTGCCAAAAGAATTCTCCATTTGTTCTATCCAAATACTGACTCTAAGGCCCTGACTTCCCTTTTTCTAAAGCATTTAGTTTAAAAAACTTGTGGTTGTAAAACCTTTCTCCATCTCTTTAACATATAAACTTCCTACAATGAAGAAATGTTTCCTCAAGGACTTGGGAGCCATCTCTTTGAAACGCAGACATCCTGGGAGATACTCTTCTATTTCCCAGCTCCTGTAGGAAAACTCATGGTGCCTTTCCTAATGTGCAAAGCCACCTCCTGTCCTAAAAATATGAAGCATTTATTTCTACATCAGATAAACAATTAACGACTTGGATGACCTAATTACACAAACCAACCCCTTTAATAACTTTAAGTACTGAGAAACAAAAATAACATTCTAAGAATTCAATTGACTAAACAGACCTCCCCCCCCCCCCTTGGCCAAGGGGACACTAGAGAAACCTTATAACTGAGCTCCCAGCCAAGTCCAGATGGGAGGTCAGACATCCTCTTACCCCCCTCTCCTGCTATTAGGCTTTCTTCCCTAAGGGATAAACAGAGCCAGCCTCTTAGAAAGACTTGCTCCCCTGCTGATTTCAACCAGTCACCTACTGCTGCTCCTCCCTATCTGTGGTTTCAACACAACTGACCAGCATTCCTTCCTGATGCAAGGCTTCTGACCATGAGTGGTCTGACCAGTCTGCAAACACTGCACACAAAAAGTTTTTCTGTCCTCTCCTTCACTTGTTTACATCGGAAGGCCAAAAACTCCACTTTTAGGTCATGCTAACACCGCCATTTTCTGAACAGGATCCCATGAAGTAGCATGAAGCTCAATTCCCACGTGCACATGGTTCTCCTTTCATAAATATCCGTGACCCCACTCAGCATAAATTACTATTTTCACTGAAGAACTTCCCAGCCTACAGGCTGCAACACTTTATGAGAAATAAAGCTTTTCTTTCTGAATGTATGAACCTTGTCATCCTTCAGTTGACAGTAAGTACCTTTCCTTTTGTGCCCCCAGCATCCTTTTTTTGGCAGACTCAATTAATACTAAAGTCTCTCTCCCCTACTGCAGTAATGTGAATAAAGTCCCTCTGACCTCCTTTAACAATTGTCTGGTTTTGCTTCTCTTTAACAGCAGGTAGGATGGGCAGAAGCCAAAGAAGGAAGAAATCAGGAAAGTCACCTGGTTTTTTTGCTTGCATCCTCCCTCTGCCAGTGTTGGGTGCCCAAGGTGCACAAAGGCTGGCTTCAGGAGGAGGGTCTGAACCTCCTCCATGGAATAGGAACTATGAACACATTTCTCACCAACAAACCATGCCAGAGGTCCCACTGAGGAGAATTAATAATGTGTGTGAATCCTCTTTTTCGAAGTTCTTTTCCTGAGGCTCTACTTATCTCTTCCTTCTTCCTCACTTTTTAGAAAGAGCTTAGTTTATTTCTTTCAAGATTGGCCAGAGACTTGGCCCAGCACAATATAATGGGATTAAGTTCCTGGGAAGCTTGTGTGGACCTCATTTTGAGCCCCAGCTTCTATTCTTTGGACCCACCAGGTGCCCAAGTGGATGACATGGAAGACAGCCAGCCCCAAATTCAGGTGGCACCCACACACACACATTTTTTCACCACAACAGGAAACCAGCACACACTCCAAAGTCTGGAGTCTTCCTTCCACTGTCAGAGGTCTGGGGGAAAAACATGGAAGAACCCTTGAAAATAATATTTAATGAGGAATAAAAAGGCTGGAAAAAGACTGTGCCTGGTTAGCCTCTTGGTGGCTTGAGATTTCACTCATCATGAGGAAAAGCATCAAAGTGCGCTCACACTCAATTTGGACAAATTTCTAAAATAGGTGTCAAATAGGTTCAGGAATCCATGGGGCAGGCTGAGGCTAGTAAGGAAGTGTCCAAAAGGTCTTGAGTGTGTGAGGAGGTGGAGCCACAAGACCTGGGAGTGCCTCACCTTGAGAAGGCCCTTGGGAGAGCCTAGGCTCAGGGGAAGGCTTCTTGGGGCTAACCTACCAGCTCTCTGACAACCTCCTGCACCAGAATCATCCTTCAGGTGTTTGCTATAAGTACCACTTCCTCAGAACAGCCTTACCTGACCCAGCCACTCTCAGCCTCATCCCTCCTCATTCACTATTTATTTATCATATCAATTTTCTTATATATGATTTGAAATTATATATGTATTAATGTGGTTGCTCATTTAACATTTATCTCCACCAGTGGTCTACAAGAGCCTTGAAAGCAGAAATTGTGTTCATTTTTTTCATTGCTGAAATATAGCACAAAATAAATACTTGGTGGGTTTTAATGCATGAATGAATGGCTTGTCCATCATGACACTTCATGAGGCTGAACACCAGGAATCCCTATGTTCCACCTGCTTTAATGAACTCCCCTCCCAGGAAGCCCAGGGGTCTTCTTGTCCCCACTAGTCCTGCCCTATCCTAGGTCTTAATCCTGATATCACCATTCAATCTTCTGCTTCCCTTCTGGGTTACAGAGCAGGACAGCGACTGAGCATTAACACTGAAGAAAGTTTTAGAGCAGCATGGTAACTCAAGGTAGTCACTGAAATAATAGAAAAGAGCACATAAAACTTTAACAAGAAAAAGAAATTTTATTAACAACTTCCACAACAAGCTGTGCCCCATCCCAGTGACTGCAGGCTCTGTGGAAAGTGCAGTTTGGAGTTTTATACACAACTTTGAGAAATATTAGCTGCTTCTTGGAAGTCTCTCAGAGTCATAATTAATTCTGTTCTGGAAACAACACACCTGCAAGATCTTGATAACAACCCAACCCAGTCTCATTCACATTATAGCCCAGGTCAACCTGACCCAAACCTATTCAAAATAGCCTAACCATATCTATCAGCTGCCTTGCTCATATCTAGCTAACTGCCTAACAAAAAGGTTCTTGGAACACTACCACACTTCCTCCTATTGAAACTCATTCATTCCACTGACCAGTATTTAGTGAGAGCCGACAAGGTTCCAAACACCATTCTAGGTGCTGGGATATAGAGATAAATACAACACAGCTCCCACCTTACAAACCTTGTATGCAAGAAAGACAAGTAAATGAATTATTCCAAAATCTCTAAGTATTACTGTGCAAAATGTGTTGTGGAACTAAAAGGAAAGAATCCCTAATTCTGTCTGGGCATACAAGGGTTCTCCAGAGGAACTGAGCCAATAGGACATGTCCATATAAAGATTTATTAAAGGAATATGCTCACATGGTTATAGAGTATGGCCAGTCCAAAGTCTGCAGGAAGCAGCCAGCAAGGAGGAGATTCAGAGAGAAGCTGATGTTTCAGTTCAAGTCCAAAGACCATCTGATGGCAGAATTTCTTCTTGTTCAGGGGAGGTCAATCTTTGGTCTAGTCAGGGTTTTAACTGATTGAATGAGGCCCACTCACATTATAGAAGATAATCTGCTTTATGCAGAGTCTACTGGTTTAAATGTAAATGTCATCCCAAAGGGGGGGGGGGGGGATCATTACAGAAACATCCAGAATGATGTCTGAACATGTATCTAGGTACCATTGCCCAGCCAAGCTGACACACAGAATTCACCATCACACTGGAAGCAGGGGATGGCAGCCAGAGGGCAGAGAGGTGAGATTTGAGCTGAATCTCAAAGAATGGATAGAGTGAGAATAAAAGAGATGAAGAGGAATCCACAAGGCTACGAGTTTGAGAAGAAGGACAGGCATCCCAAGCGACAAAACAGAATGTGCCCAGACAGAGCTCAGATAAAAACAGAGGCTTAGGGGCATCTGGGAACTGATCAGAGCATGGAATTCAGGAGGGTGGTGACAGGAGTTGGTTTTGGCCTTTCTGGCAGCCCAAGTAGTCCCTTCCTAAGCCTCCACATCCCCGCTCAGGTTCTTTCTGTTCAATGATCATTTTCATGTACCAGTGCCCAGGACATTCACTATCACTTCTTTTAGCTAGGAGGATAGTCACTGAAAGATTTTTCCAAGGTTTCCATAACATCCAAGACATAAAATCTGTCCTATGGGCTCAAAGTTATTTACAAACTAGAGGCAACATAACCCACAGCTTCAGAAACCCCAGAAACTAAAATACACAGCTAAGCTGCCCTCTGGTTTCCACTGTCTCTAAATGTACCGCCAGCCTGGGAGCTAATATCTGAAATCCACTAACTGGTCATTTAGCTTTGGAAATGACATGGTAAGAAGAAATGCTAATTTTTCTGGAAGCAGAAACAAAGGGTATAGAAGCACATTGCTGATATGAAGCAAAAAAAAGTGTTTCTAAAAGGACCTGCACTAATCTACCAGGGCTACTGTGACAAAGCACCACAAACTGGGTAGCTTAGATGACAGAAACTTATTGTTCTGCAGACCAGAAGGCCAAAATCAAGGTGCCAGCAGGGCCGGCTCCTTCTGAGGGATGTAAAAGAAGGATCCACTCCAGGCCTCTCTTCTTGGCTCACAGGTGGCCATGTTCTTCCTGCACCTTCACATCATTTTCTCTGTGTCAGGCTCTGTCTCTGATTTCAGATTTCCTATTCGTATATGGGACACCAGTCACTTATTAGAGCCCACTTGAATGACCTCATTTGAACTTACCATCTCTATAAAGGCCCCATCTCCAAACAAGGTCACATCTTAAGATGTTGGGTATTAGATGGTCAACATATGAATGCAAGAGAGACACAATTCAACCCAAACAGGATATAAGCTTGGGACAGCTAGAAATACAATAGCACCTAAAGGGGAGAGTAATGTTGCCTAATGACAGCACAGGCAATTCCCTATTGGGCTACCCAGGTGATGTCATCTGAAGGACACATGTTGTTGCAGGGCCTCTGACATCCCCAGCACACCTCCACGGGTCTTAAGGAGGCCTCCATGAAGACAAATTTGGGAAGTAGCAGGATAACTTGTATGGCCCCCAAGCATCTACTGGAGTAGACAATGGTCATGGGAGGAGGGAAAAGGATGTCACAGGAGTGGATGTGTGTGGAGAAAGACCAGGAAAAGTCCTGCCATCAGCACCCAGCCAACCAAGGCCTTAGATGTCATTACAGCACCTAAGAAGCAGTCACAAGATCAGGATGAGAAACCCAGATCACCCACAGCCTCTTTAATCTCAACTAGAAGCTCCACACCAAGGGTCTTACACAGTGCTTCTAAAAGTGGCTCCCTCGCTGCTGGGGCTCTTTGCTCCAGCCACTTTTGACAGGACCACATTGCTGTAGGTCCGATGGTTACTCAGAAATACTCACTTTCTCCCCCCTCCACCTCCTTGGGAAGAGTCCTCACTGGGGACCTGGCCACATAATTTGAGTTAGCCAATGGCATGGGGGGAAACTGATACAAAGAAGGACTGGAAATGTGTTCGTGTGGTTATCGTGACCACCTCTGCTCCTGCATGGCTGTGAGAAGAATTTCTGCCAGGGAATTGATTCTCCTCAATCCAGGCCCTAGAGGGAAGCCACAGAGAGCAACCCCACCCAAACCAATCTGTGAAGGAGGATGCTGGATCATTGTTGTTTGCCACTGACATTTTAGTTACACGGCTTAGTTGTGGCCATAGCTAACTGACACACATACTACCACCCCCAGGGACCTTACCCATGCTCTTCCCTCTGCCTGAATTCATCTTCTCCCACCCTCCTGGGGCACTTCTATTCATTCTTTAGTTCTCAGCTGAAACATCATTTCCTCTGGGGAGCTTTCCCTACCACACCCCAAGGCTGGATAACATGTCACTCCATCCTCACTTTTCTCAGTCTCCTCTATTGCTTACTATTATTGGTCGCACAACACTAATCACCTGTTTACTTGTCTGTAACCTGCTATGAAAGCAACAATCATACCGTTACAAGCTTAATTGTGGCTCCCCAAAATTCATGTGCAGAAGTCCTGATCCTCAGTACCTTGGACTATAACCATATTTGGTGGCGAGGTCTATAAGGACATTATTAAATTAAAATGAGGTCATAAGCATGAACCCTAATCAATATGTTAGGTGTCGCTATAAGAAAAGGAAACAGATATACAGAGGGAAGTTGATAAGAAGGCACAGGGAGAAGGCGGCCAGGTATGCATGCCCTGGAGAGAGGCCTGGAACAGATCCTCACAGCCCTCGGAGGGAACCAGCCCTGCCAACCCTCAGGTATCCAGCCTCTGGAACTATGAGTCAATAAACTTCTTTTCCTTAAGCCACCCAGTCTGTGGTACTTTGTTACAGAGCCATAGCAAGTGAATACACATACTTTATTCACATGCCAGTGCTGAATGCAAAGCCCAGAAGAGATTCAGCACTTCATGAATAATTTTTGAGTAAATGAAAGAATGAGTCATCTTCCTAGAGAAGCCAGGACTCAAAGTCCAGGGTATACAAATTAATTTAATACAGGACTGATAAAATGCCACAGATGTTCGCAGAAATTGGTTTGTGGAGTCCTTAACTGGACCGAAAAGAAAAAAAAAAAAAAAAAAAAAAAGAATAAAATACCACTGACCATTCCCATCCACCAGTTGTTACAGCCCAATCGAGTTCATTGCCCAACACTCATTAGGAAGCAGACACACTGAGACAGCAGGGGCTACAGCAGAAAAAGAGTTTAATAAGCAGGCCTCATGTGAGGAGATGGGAAGAAGTTCTCAAATTCATCTCCCCCAAAATTTGGGGAAAAAGATTTTCAAAAATAATTTGGTGGGCAAAGCACTAGAGAGTTGGGCCTGCTGACTGGCAGGGGATGAACTCATGGGGCTGGGAAATATAGGTTATCTTCTCAGTTGAGAGATTTCCTGGGTGGGGGGGTCTCAAGGCTACAGGATCTATTCCCACACCTGTCCATGGATTCAGCTGGTGTCAGTGGGTCCCTCAGAATGCAGACACTGAAAAATACTTGAAAAATTAGTCTTGGGCTTTATAATAGCAATGTGATCTTCAGAAGCACACGTCCTAGGGCTTTACAATGGTAACGTTATCCCTAGAAGTAGTAGGGGAAGTCACAAATCTTGCACGTGTCAGGGAGGAGGGTGTCATGAAGCAGTAAGGAGGTTAGGGAACCATGGCTGGTTAACTTCTAGCTACATCTATATTTTTATAGAAATCAGACTTTGATGATTTCACATACCTTATGGCTCTACATTATTTCAATATAGATGGTTTCACAGTGGTTTATGGTCAGATGTGTGGGGGAACATAGAACCAAACTACAATCAAACTATAATCAAAGACAAAAATTCAAGTTCATGAGAAACATGAACACAAAATGTGGCTGAAGCATGAAGGGGGAAGGCTGTCAGGGTGAGACGACCCTTGGTGGTTATATTTCAGCAGACAGAGTATGAGAAAAGAGAGGGCAAGGCACGGCACAGGGGAAGGTGTGGAGGAACAGAAACGTGTCCCAGGAACAGAACCGAACCCGGCTGGGTTGGATTATAAACTTACAAAGGGGAACAACAGACGAGAAAGCCACAGAGATGGGCAGTCCTGGGGAGGGCCTTGAATGGCAGCCTGGAACATTCCAGAATCAATGTCTGCACTTATCTCTTGTAAAGACTGAGAAATATAACTATTAGCTTTTCCTCTGTCCATCCCCCTACCTTTCCTTCAAGAAGCATCCTTTGGCTTAAATATTCATTACAAAGAGTATCCTCTTATCTTCTATAATTTTTGCTGTAATTTTCAATAGGAAATTTATGTACGGTCAATTAGCTCTCCAAGAACATGCTCAGCTCTGATGGATGAGCCTCGCCTTGGTTAAGACACTGCTCAGTATTCACGTATATGTTTGCATGTCACTGCAGAAGACTGGCAATTAGTCCAGAAAACTAATCACCTCCTTCAAACAAAGGCAGCCAGAAATTCTCTCTTAGGCACAATTTATATTGGGTAAATCACTTGACAACCCTAGGGCTTCCCGGGGCAGGGTGTGCAAACAAATCTCTGTCCTCATTCACAGTGGCCCCAGAGGTCATCTCATTCACATGCTGATAATTCTGGGAAGGTCTGTGTAGGACAGGTTGTCACCATCCCTCAAGCACAGCCCTGGAACTTGAAGTACCAGGCCCTCTCCTTGCCTGCTCTTGACCTTGTTCCAAGGCAGAGTTGTTGCAAAATGTCAGACTCTCAGCAGGAGAAGTACATCAGAAACCCGAGGTCAGCAGAGGTTGGAAAGGAGGTGGGGTAGAAATGAATTGAGAGTTGGTCAGGTCTTATACAGGCACGGCACAGGAAAATGAGCTACTTGCTTTAAGTTTTTAATCTATGTTTTTTACTGCTCTGCACTATTGTGGAAATGATGTAAGGCAACTTAATAACTTTCCATTACACTTACTAATGGAAATGTCTCTGATTGCATAGACTCTCCAGGTTCCCCAATTTTTTCCTGTCTTAATGCAGCTGACAGCCACTTTTATTAATAGCCAGAGCAAGTGAATATGAAGGAAATGGCCAATGAGGAAGCCACAACACTTATAAAAGTCCCCACCAGGGACACCATTGTGCTTCTGGTCTGGACATGCCTTCTGGGCATCTCAGAGATACTGTTCTAGAATGTAACACTAGCAGTGAAATAGGGATCCTCTTCCAGGGCCCTGCTGCCCACAAGATGCTTGGCATTTATACACACGAAGAATCTGCTTCAAACTGAAGAGCTCCTTGGTATAAAGAGTATTTTGAATTAAAGGTCCTTAGAGATCAACAAGCATTGGAAGAGGTGTTCCCTCTAGCTGCATAAAACCAGGCAGATCCATCAAAAGAACAACTGACTTCCTTTTCTCTCCCTGTTATCTCAATATATTATAGGAAAGAAGGTCAAGAATGCAACCAGACCTGGCCCAACCCATTTTAGAGATAATACCTGTTTCTCCCAAGTTAATTTAATTTTCAAAGAGAATCATTACAAGTCAATCAGCACCCCCCCCCCATTCATTCATTCATTCATCCTCCCAAGTATCTATTCATCCTCTCTGGTAATCATCTATAACCTCTAAACAGAATCTCATGTATTCCTCATCTCCCCCACCCTCTTTCAGTATATAAACTTCTGGATCCCATTGGGTTATTGAGAAATCACTCTGTGATTCTCCCTGTGTGCACAGTAAGTAAATTTGTAATCTCTTTCTCTTATTAATCCACTTTATTTTGAGGTGATCTTTCAGCAAAACTTCCATTGGCAAAGGAGAAGTTATTCTTCTTCCCCACAGAACCTTTTTCCACCAAAGTTGACTGTAGAGATAGATTAAGCAGAGAAGACCTGGCCTTTAGGGTTCACATCCAGATTATTCCACCAGGAGCTTCAAAACTTGAGTTCAGATCCTAAAGCTTGAGTTTCGACCTGAACCTTTCTAGACTCAGTCTCCCCATCTGCAAGGAAGGAAAGAAGGCGGGATTTGCAGGTCTCTAGAGTCCTCTCAGGTTTTAAGATCCTAAGATGAGGAGTTCAATTAAGAAATCACTGAAGTTTGTACATCAGCATCCAAAGACGTTCTGCCCACATGTCCTCCCCTTCTGCAGCCAAGGTACATGTCTACTTTTGGGCTTTTCTTTCCCCATTAAGGACGTTTTTAATACTCGTTTTTTTCTATCTCTCTGATCACTCATTGAAAGGTATAAGTGGCAATGCCCAGACACAAGACTAGAGGGAAGATGTTTGGACCAGGTTTATTAAAAGGGGAGTGTGACACACCTGGACAATGCAAAGGTAGCATCTTCACCCAGGGGCCAGTTAGGGACCCCTTTTATATAGGAGATGGTGAGCAAACTCCATAGCTTGCCAGTAAGTTAGGGTCCTTTAGCGTGGACTTCTTGAGGGATGGGGCTAACTAGGTCCTTTGTCTTAAGAGGAGAAGAGGAGAAAGTGAGAGAAGGGGAGGAGGAGGAGGCAGAAGGATCTGTAGGTGACTGCATTAGGACCCCCAACACTCATCCTGGGGCAGAGAGAGAGCACACATCTGCCCAGGCCCGCTTTTCTAGGAGTCCTGGGGTCACCATCCTGGAAGGTGCAGGTAGCCTCCTCATCTTCTACTATGTTGGCTCCAGATAGACTTGGCCTTGGCCTGATGCATTACTGGACAAAGGGATCTGGCCATCCATTGCAGTCTGGCCAATATGCAGAGATGGGATAGATCCAACAAGCTTTATTGTCAGAAGGCCAACAATTCTGGAGAAAAGTGAGAGTAGCCTCTCCAAGACTGTTCTGCCTCAGTTAAATTCTAATACTTTTCATAATGGGATACAAGGAAATAATCCTAGAAAATTTTAACTTTATCTAAAAGAAATTTCAGAGAAAATAACATAAAACTAACCTTTACTCTACCAATGTAACAATACTTACCGTCTAAGTGTTACCACCCACCCCAGAGTTTTTTGAGATAAACATCCTCACAATCATGATGAAACCTCAGCTAGATGATCAGGGGAGGTATGTGGGGAAAGAATGTGAGCGGAGCAGACTCGGTCAGCTGTGCAGACTTAGCTGCTCAGACTCCATCTCGCAGGCCACTTTTCTGGCTTCAAGTGAGTGGCCCAAACACACGTCCCAGGCTGAGCACTGGAGTCATGTCAGTTACGGACGGGCTTTGGCAGCACTCCTGTCTCTAGTCTCAGTTCTTTTTTAGTGTTATTTATCTAGGACTTTAAAGGGAAATAAGAACCAGATGTTCTGATTCCTTCACACTTAACTCATCAGAAAGCTGTCTAGAAAACGGCACTGGAGAACAAACAAACCTTTTTTTAAAACCCTTTGTTTAGGAAGAAAAACTGCCATGTTTTCCAGAACCAACTTTCATGCCAGATCCTTTATTTACCTTTGCACGATCTTCCCTTGCCCTCAGCATCAGGACCCTAAATTAATCGAGACCATCTGTCTCTGAAATAATCACTTTAATTCATCACATTTTTGTCACTCTCCACTGTTCCTGCTGAGACCAATGATCTCCTATTCTCCTAGAACCCTGCTGAAGGAAGCAGGGCAGGGACTGCTAACTTTGCCAAGGGGGTGGGCACCAAAGGGGTTAAGTGATCAGATTAGTTCACTGACACAGTTTGGAGCAGACTCTGGGCTCCTAATTCTAAGACCACAGCTTTCAAACATGAGTCTGTATCAGAATCACCCGCCCAAAGTCTGGTTAAAACGCCAATTGCTGGGCCCTACCACGCAGTGGGTCTGGAAGGAGTCCTGAGTATTTGCTTTTCTGAGAAACCCTCAGATAATATTCCAGTGGCTGATGGTCATGGGCCCACACTTAGAGACCCGCTGCTCCAAATGTACCTCCACGGAATAGCACTGAATCCTCCCTGAGTGTGTAGATCCCTCTTCCTCAGTATTATCCAAGCCTAACAGATAGAAAAGGAATCCTCTTTCATCAAGCAGAATGTCACATATTTGCAAAGACCAGTCAGCAACAACAAGCCAGTTTTGCTGGGACACGTCCCCTGACCATGAGCAACACCTCTGTAGCTCAGCTTCTCACTGTTTTCCTCCCCTCGGCTTCCCCCACTGGAGCTCCCTTAACCTCAGTTTATTTTGTCTCCTAACATCTTATGACATTTCACGCTATTACAGCTGACACCTCAGAGGTAATGGGACTGAATATCACTCATAATTCACAGTTTCCTCTCAGTGACTATTGCGTTCCTGAATGTTATCTCCATGAGCAGAATCCCCGCTGGGGCAATATTGCCTTTTTGGCATCGTCAGTTAATTTGTTCATTTCCATGTACATTATTGAAAGCACTCTGAGTCTTAATTAGTCCTCTTTAGCTGCTTTTCCCTGCAGTCCCGTGTCACAGAACCAAAGGCACCAAAGCACAGTGAGGAACAGGCCCTAATTAACAGGTCCATGATTGAAACTCTGAAAAGATGGAATCTGCAGAAGACAGAGATGATCCGTATATAAAACTTGAGCTGGTGAAGGGACAGGGGAGGGAAGCAGTGAGGAAGAGCAGTTAGGTTTTGTCAGAGAGATCTGTCATTCTGGGATTCCTGATACTTCCTTTCCTTCCAGAAACTTCCCTCCCAAATGGCTCCGGAGCATCTGTCAGTTGTACAGTCAATCTCCCTGCTCCCTACCCCCAGCTGAGAAGTGGGATCCTGATCAGGGTGTGGCCATCCAGAAGGCACCACCCTTCCGGCCATGGGAGGTCAGTTCAGCCATAAACACGGAATTCTGGATGTGTCAGTCACAGTTTCTTCCTGGGATTTTTCTCCTGGTACAGCTGCAAGATCTGCCTTTGGCCTTGGTCTTAGGATTGAAAGAATGCAATTCTTTAACTGCCAAGAATCATCTTCCTTGCAACATGGAAGAAGCCCATCTAGAGCAAAAGAGAAAGCAGGGGAGCTACGATATGGAGGAAGACGAGGGGGCCCGGTAGGCACAGTTTGAGCCCTGGCATTGCAATGCCAATAATACCCCTCCTAATTTCATCAAACAAGGACTTCCTAGTTTGGGTCACATGCCACTAAGACAAAACTTAAGCTTCTGTGTTCAGTGTTGCTTGCCTGCCTTTAGACCAGTTGTAGTCATGGGGGCTTGACCTTGAGTTGGTCCCAATTAGGTCAAGAAAGTAGCCATGAAGACAGTTTTTATATCTCCCACTCTTTGGGGCCCATTCCAAGGAACTGTGTCTCTGCTTCATTTAAACAACAAGGTTGGTTTCCCTAAAGTACCTGGGGTCTGTTCCCTGTTCTAGGATGTGAGCCATAGACCATCATATCCTAGCGGATGCTGTAGAATTCAGGAATATCCCTCTATAGCCAGTTACCATTAATCCTGTACCTGCTCTAAACTAGTCTTAGCCCTTTTCTCCAGACTCATCCCACAGGAAATAATTTTTGAGCACTTGTCAGGTGCTTGGCACATCAGAAATCAAACAGACACATGTCCTTCCTCAGGGAACTCACAGTTCAGCAAGGTACGGAAGCTCCTAGAACCTGAAACTTCCCAGTAAAGACTGTTCCTTGTCTTATCTCGACAGGCCCATGTATAAACTCAAGGTCCAGCCCACAGGCCCTGGGTGGTCCTGAAGGGCAAAGCACAGGGTTTCTTCCCAAATGCTCCTAATAGGCAAACCCAATTCAGCTTTGGTCCTACAGTAAAAAGATTCAGACTGGAGTTAGGCATGGACTAGGAAATCCATAAGAGCCCTTTTGATCCTCAGATTCCAGCATTCCAGTTTTCTTCAGGACACAAAACCATCTCTATCCACACTTACACAAGTAATTCTATTACTTCCTGTATTGTATTTTTTCCTTTTGTAAAATATCCTTGTGTAGCCCTCTGGAAATTTTTGTTTTCCCTTGTTTTATGGGTTGTTATATCAAATGTCTTGGTTGAAAATGAGGCATGGTCATTATAGATCATTTAGAAAATAGAAAACTTAAAAGAAACAAAACAAAATAGCCACAATCTTGATGTCCTGAGATAACAAGTGTTGGCGTTATGCTAAATTGTATGTAGTCATGCGTTGCTTAAGAACAGGAATACATTCTAAGAAATGCATTGTTAGGCAATTTTGTCATTGTGCAAACATCATAGAGTGTATTTACATAAATCTAGATTGTGCAGCCTACTGCATAACCAGGCTATGTAGTACAGCACATTGCTCCTAGACCACAAAACCGTGCACATGTTATTGTAATGAATACCACACGCCATTCTAACACAATGGTTAAGTATCATGTTGGTGTATAACTAACCATAGAAAACATACAGTAAAATATAGATTATAATCTTATAGGACTACCATGTTATATGTGGTCCATCATTAACTAAATTGTCATTATGTTGTACATAGCTGTATATAGATTTGTTTATAATAAATACCATATTTTATGTAAAATTTGAGGTTCAACTTTCCTCACTTTTCCCTGAGTAAGTTTTTTCCTATCTTAATTATTCTGTCAAATTGTGCTTTTTTAGACTTTATAATATTGCATCCTACGAACATACCAAATTTAGTTGAGTCCCATGTTGTTGGGCATTTTGGTTCTGATATTCACTATTATAATTAGCACTGCAATGAACAACTTTGAGCACCAATACCTTTCCTTGAAACAGTTTCCCAATGATGGAATTATCACTCAAATAAATATTTTCAGATCCTTGAAATACACTGTCAAAGTAAATTCCATCAAAATTATACTAATTAAATAAATTATTTAATTTATTTATGTAACAAATTACTGCCACAAACTCAGAGCTTTGAAACAGCGCATGTTTACCGTCCTACCTGTGGATTTACCTGTGGTTTACCTGTGGATTAGAAGTCCAAAATGAGTCTCACAGGGTTAAAATCAAGGGGTCAATAGCACTGCCTTCCTTCCTGAAGGTTCTAGGGGAAAATCTATTTCCTTGCAGAAGGCCATCTGCATTTCTTGGCTGGTGGCTCATTCCTCCCTCCTCAAAGCCAGCAATCGTTGATTGAGTCCTACTCACATCACACTATTGGTCCTCTCTTCTACCTCCCTATATACCATCTCTAAGGACTCTTGCAATGACTTTGAGTCCCCTCAGATAATCCAATATAATCTTTTTATTTTGCAGTTAGTTTATTAGCAACTATAATTCCCTCTACAATCTTAATCCATCCTGCTTTGTAACATAGCATATCCTCAGGTTCTGGGAATTAGGACATGAGCATTATTCTGCCTACCATGAATCTGGACAATTAGTGGGTAAAATGTTTACATCAACGCATTCTCATCAGCATTAGCATTTATTTACCTTTAATCTTTGACAAATTGTTAGGTGATAAGACAGGTTCTATTTAGCTATTGTTATTATAACTAATTTTTTACCATTTTATATTTTTCTCTGTCTACAACAGTGATTTTCCTTGAGAAGATCTTAGGTGTGCTGCAAAAATTTTTAAAGATCATTAATTAAATAATTTTCAAAGGAAATTCAAAGTGCAGTAAGTATATTCCCTTTTTTTTTTTTACTTTTTTTTTTTTTTAATCAACATAATTTAAGTGTCCTGTGGAAGTTTAACTATAGGTTCAAGTGTGCCATGAAATAAAAATGTTTGAAAAACACTGGTCTAGAGCATATCTGTTTTCTCTTTATTTATTCTATCTTTCTTTCCCATCTTTACTTTTCAAATGGGAAATAGGAATACCAGTTCAAGGGTATCTGTGAGGATAATCCATGACTAAAATCAAAGATATTAAATGCCTAGCACTTTATTCACTCTGCAAAAGACTCTCTTAGAATATCAAAGTCTTTCCCATTTCAGCCCCCATCTCCCAAACTCATGGAAAGACTAGCATATGTCCCTTAGAAAGCCTGGTTTATGATATATATTAACCTGCAGGCTCATACAAGGAGCCAGTAGACTCAACCCAAGTTTCCCATGGCAGACTATCCTTCTAGAATCTTAGCTAACAAAAGACCTAACAAAAGAAAAACCATTGTTGAAAAATCCCATTATCTCCGGTCTCTGTCACTTCCGGTGTTTATTTTCCTACAAGACCCTGCTGGGAATGAGGGAGGAATGGAAGGCTTTGCCAACCACCCAACCCTCCATTCACTCTTTTCCAGGTTAATTCTCTCCATTCTCAACACAGTGGAGAACCCAGAGTCACACTGAAAATGGTATGTTCCCATCCTGCGGTGACCACAGGCTCCTGAATCTCTAAGGTGGGAGGAGCGCCTGAGATTAGGTCTCAATAAGGAAATTATCAGATGCCTAAGAAGCTTTTTCAGCAATGTTCACACCAAAGGCCAGGTCAGTGAGGACTCTGCGTGGCTGCAAAGTGGACCTGCAAGTGACATGTGCACTCAGTGGCTATGGAGAGTTGGAGTTTGTGGCAGGGAAGAGAACACAGGGTAGGTGTCTGCATGTGATCAATTTCAGGATGAAGCCCCTTAGCATGGTTTTCAAGATCCTTTCCCATCTGGCCTCACTCTGCCCTTTTTTTAAATTTTTTTTTTTTATTATTAAATCATAGCTGTGTACATTAATGCGATCATGGGGCACCATACACTGGTTTTATAGACCGTTTGACACATTTTCATTACACTGGTTAACATAGCCTTCCTGGCATTTTCTTAGTTATTGTGTTAAGACATTTGCATTCTACATTTACTAAGTTTCACATGTACCCTTGTAAGATGCACTGCAGGTGTAATCCCACGAATCACCCTCCCTCCACCCATTCTCCCTCTTCCCCATATGCTTAGGTTATAACTGGGTTATAGCTTTCATATGAAAGCCATAAATTAGTTTCATAGTAGGGCTGAATACATTGGATAATTTTTTTTCCAATCTTGAGATACTTTACTAAGAAGAATATGTTCCAGCTCCATCCATGTAAACATGAAAGAGGTAAGCTCATTTACCACCAAAACCCCCCACCCCATGAGCCTTGACTTTGTGCATCACCACAAAGCCGTAGTTTCGTCCCTTGGCCTTTCTTATGTTTCTTTTGTTTGGTATCCAGTTCTCCACCATCTAAACCCAACTCCTCATTAGAACTGCAGCTCCCATTCACCAGCCTCTGCTGATCAGTCACCTGCCCACATGCCCCATGAAATTAAATGCTGCCTTTCCTGTGTGCCAGTAATTCTTTATGTACCATCTAGCATCCCGGCTACCAATATTAGCATACTCATTACAGAACTGTTTATTAAATGCCAAAAACAGGCCCAGCCCTGTGAATCAAATGTCAATAAAGTAGACACAGTGCTTAGCATCAAGTATATTACAGAATAGTAGGAATAAAGACAAGTAAGCCACTAGTTTTAACATAAATGATGGTATCCCAAGATACATGAGAAGAGCACTTATTCCAGTCATGAGGAATGAAAGAACACTTTAAAAGAAATAGGATCCCATCTGATAATTGGAAGATGAGTAGGAGTCTGGAGAAGAAGAAAAGTATTCTAGACAGAGGAACAACAATTTAACAGATAAATTTATGTGGCTCCTTACTTATATCATCTTATTAAATTGCCAAAAACACTCTATATGGTAGAGGTTATATTCATGTCTGTTTTACATAGAGAGAAATCAAGGCCCAGTGAGATGAAGGAACTTGCCCAGGGTCACTGTAAGAACTGAAGCTGGGATCCAAACTTTTAATCTCTATGTTATGTTGTGTGCATAAAAGCTTAGAAGGAAAAGAGAACCCAAGCAGTTGGAGTCCAAAGGGAATGAGAGTGGCTGTGTCACAAAGTGAGGGCAGCTTCAGATGAGTTCCAGAGGGAGCAAGACCTGGAAGGTGAAGACAGGGGCTTTCACCTTTGCATTCACAACAACAGGAGACATTGATGTGTTACAGCAAAGCCTTGTCTTAGGGTAATTGATTGGATGTTGAGAGAAAAAGAAAGGAGTGGTCGGGGGACACATTTCTGGCATCCAACTGGGAAGAACATGGGTGGTGTTTGCATTTCCTGCAGTAGTGATCAGAGGAGGAGAAGCAGCTTTGAGAAAGACCATGGTGGTGGCACTTTGGACATGTTGGATATAAATGCATATACAATAGATATGAATTGCAGGCAACTGGATATACAGATTTGCAGAGTAAAGTGCTGGGGTAGCACTGTGGGAATGGTCAGCATATTGGTGGCTTGAAGGGGTGAATGAGATCACCCAGGGAAATCATGTCATGGTTAATAGAAGGACCAGACACCAACATCCAAGGAGAGAGCAGCCAAAGGGAGGAATATAAAGGAGATAATAACAGCAATTATTTAGCAAATATTTTGTGCCAGGAATTGTTCCAAGTGTTTTATATATTTTATCTAATTTAATCCTTACAAAACTGCTTTCAGAGACACAGAGGGTTTATGGAACTTGTCCAGAGGTACATAGCTAATAAGTGTCGGAGTGAGGATTTGAACACAGGCAATGGGGAGCTAAAGTCTGTATCTTCACATGCTATGTAACTACAGCCTTTATCCAGAAACCCAGGAAGAGGCTGTTCCAGGTGAGATGGAGTAGATATCAATGTCAAATGCTTCCAAAAACATAAAGAAATAAAAGAATGTCCCATTGGGTTTAGCATGACGATAGCCATAAGTGACACTGGCTAGTGCAGTTTCTCTTGGTGATGGGATGAAACCCAGAGGGCAGTGCTTTAAGGAGAAAAGGAATAAGGAAGAGTAGAGAAGGAATACAGGCAATTCTTTCAAGAATTTTTGCAATGAATAGAAAGAAGAAATATAGAGAAAAAAGCAGGAAACTGAAATGGAGGCTAGGAAACATTCTGATTTTTATTGTGGGGGAGATTTGGGCATGTTTAATGATGTTGAGAAGTAGAGGAGAGAATAAGAGATCTGCACATTTGCAAGATCCCCCACTTGATTGGGAGAGATGGGATCCATGATACAGTTAGAGATACTAATCTTGACCTGGAAGAGGGACACCCTTACTGTTGAACAAGAAGGAAGGACACAACAATAATTTAGGGATGATGTTATAAGATTTAGAGGGGAGTTTGAAGGAGATTACATCTGATGATCTTCATTTCTTCTCTGAAATATCAAGTGAGAACACCTGTTTAGCAGAAGGGTGAATGAGATGGGTATATATGTTTGAGAAATGTCTGGATGTTTCCTCCTCCTGGAGTTAAGACACCAGGAGGTGTCTTTACCCTAGGTGTCTTTACCCTAGTGTCCAGCCCAGAATAGCCAGTAAGTATGAATTATACATTGCATTTCATTGGATTGGAATCGTCTAAGAATCCCAAAGCGAGACCTTGATGTAAAGAGTTTGATAAGCATGGAATTATCTTCCCTTGTCCAACAGTCAAGTTTTCCTCAGGGTAAACTTAAGCCTGGGTGGTGAAGAACCATAAACCACACCATCTGACCAAAGCTTCTCCTTCTAGACAGGACCCTCAGGCAGTACAAGGAACCTTAAATTCCCTCAGAGTAGCTGGGCAGAGAGTAGTTGAACAAGAGCCACCCTTCATGAGGCTGGAGAGCTTTCAAGAATAAGGACTGCTAGCATTGCCCAGGATTTGTATCCTCCTAACAAATTAGGGATTTTATTATTTAGAAACTTGTATAACATTTAGTCAATCAACTGAAGCAAGTCTTGGTCAAGCATCTGATTTATTGTTTAGGTTCCGCTGCTCAGGATGACCCAACTGAATTTTATCTAATCTTCATAAATGAAATATACTTCCTCCACAAAGTTAAAGACCCAGGGGCTTATAGTGTGCCTCTACTGAAATCTCCATCAGTGCATTATGATATCCAACAAATCATAAGACTGGGAAACTCAGCCCAACTTTTTCATGAGGAGAAAATCGTAGGTCCAGTAATGACATCTGATTTTAGCTTTGTGTTGTTCCTTTTTATTGATATAAGTTGACTAAAATTGTTCACTTTTAGCACCCTACATCAACCCATCATCAGCATTTAATTTCACAAACCAAAGTCATTTTTGATTCAAACTATGCAGATACTACCAAGATTCAATATTACTGTTGAGCTGCTAGGTGTGAACTAGTAGCACCACTAGGATCCAGTGGAGAAGAATGAAGCCTGGATGTGAATGTGCATCAGCGCTGGGCTCTCTCTTGGAATTAGGTCTACATAGATATTTGATTCAGTGTTAGGTAACCAGGACTTATGCTCTCCTAGAAGAGCAATAAGGATGCACACCCTTCTTTATGTTATGGCTTGTTTTTATCACTGCAGACTACAAGGACCATGGTCTACAGGGACCATATAGAAGCACCCGAAATGGTTGGAAAATTGACCCCTAAAAGACAATTCATAGCAGCTTTGCAAAGCAAAATAGATTGGCCTAAACAACACTAACCAACCATCCAATCCTCTTGGTTATCGAGGACTCCCATGTACAACCCACCATATCTGGGGCTCCATCCAAAAGCCAGTACACATTTGGCAGAACTCTTATTCCTTTGTGACCCAGGTGACTGACAACACCCGCTCACAGGCCAAAACTATTCCACAAGACTCTCAGATGTCAGCAATACAATTGCCCAGGCCCATAACAGGCATGAACTTCAATGAGATGAAAAATAAACATTTGTGCAGTCCACTGCCACTCCTAAGAAGTAAACCGGCTGCTCTCAGGCTGGGAATGGAGTCAGTCTGCTTTCATTAATAAACATTGCTTTTACAGCCTGCACGCCCAGTAGCTATTAGAGCATTGTTTCCTGTTTTAGATCCACCTCTTTGAGGAGCAGAAAAATTCATGAGCAAACTCCTCACCACCTCCTCAAATGCACATAAGTACATAGACATAAAATTTTTCATTATAAGGGATTTATGGACTCCTTGGAGTTCTTCTATGAATACTTCAGGTAGCTTATACAGGGGGGAACTTCTGCTATTATAAAGCATATGAGTTTTGTTTTAATGCACAGATAATATCCACATTTCAAGAACCTGCTAACAAAGTCAATCGGCAAGTTGATCTACATGAGAAAAATAGTCTTAAGTTTGAATCAGCTTTTGCTAGACTATCCTGTAGTAACAAGCAACCCATCAGTGGCTCTGGAGCCTCCCATGTTTGTGCCACCTGTTCTTCTCAGCAGGTGTAGCCCCTCTCGGAATGCACTGAACTTAATGAAAAGGTAAGGGGGCAGTGGCCAGACCATGCAGTGTTCTTTAGAGTTTCTGCTTGGACACAGCACACGCCACCTCTGTTCATATTCCACTGCCCTTAATCAGCAGCACATCCAGGCTTTGGGTGGCCAAGGTAGGAGATATTCTCCTCTCAAATGGGGTGGGGGTGAGAGGTTACCATGGAATGTGACCCTCTGGGTTTGGCCCAACAAAAGAGGGGCAGCAAATATTTTCAAGTTTACCATACTTGGGGATCCACCAATCAATCTCACACATTCCCCAGTTCCACCCTTAATGCAAGGCAGGAAACAGAAAGCAAGAAAACACTACTAAGAACTGACACTCAACACTTTCCCTGAGGGGAATTTTAAGTCATGGTCTTTGAGTCTGAGGGTCAAGGCCTGAAACAGTGAGAGATATTACCACTGAAGACCTTGTCTATTAGCTATTCAATGTCCCTGAGAAAATCATCTACAGGCTGGAAAAACTTCTCTTACAGTTTCTACTCGGATAAAAGTTGATGCTTGCTAGAGAATGGGTTTGCTTCTTCTTATCAGATGGTGAGGATGGCGTATTATTTAAGATTTCTGTCTGACCTCAGTTACCAAAAAGTTGAGGGTTGAATTTCATATTCAAGATCAGTAAGCATGTAGCCTCATATTTCTAGTTAAATGACATCCTCCCATTCTCTATATAGTTTCTTTTCTCTCTTTATAACTTTATTTTTTAAGATAATGTTTCAGAAATGTTTTTTCTTGTTGCAGAAATAAACATATTTGATGCATAAATTTAGGAAAACAACAGAAAGTGAAAAGAAAGAAAAGTTATTTATAATATCACCTCCCCTTCACTCCTCAAAATAGCCCTTATAGTATTTTGGTGTATTCCTTCCAATATTATACCTATTTACATATAAATAGCTGTGATATGTTATTTTTATATTTATGTCTTGGATTTGGTTTGCTGGTATTTGATGGAGTATTTCTGCATTTATGTTCATCAGGGATTTGGGGCTATGATGTTCTTTTCTCACAGTGACCTTATCTGGCTTTGATATGAGGGTCATGCTGGCCTTGTGTTAATGACTTGGAAAGGATTCCTTCCTTTTCAATTTTTTGCATGAGTTTGAGAAGCTTTGACATTAATTCTTCTTTAAATGTTTTCACCCATGAAGCCATCCAGTCCTGGGCTTTTCTTTGTTGGGAGGTCTTTGATTACTGCTCTTTCTCCTTATTTATTATTGATCTGTTCATTTTTATTTCATCGTGATTTGAGTCCTTGCTCTCTGCTTAGTATTTGTGTGGCTGAGGAAGTAGTCACTCAAAGGTGTGGTAAAGTTTCTTTTTAGGTACTTTTGAATTGTTCAGTCTTAAAATAGTGTCTTTATGATATTAATAAAACTTCACTTTATGCATAATCCTAAAAATAACACTAGTCTGTCCAACCAAAAAATAATTTCATCAAGAATCACTTAAGTTCAAAACTGGTGGACCAAGAAGACTGACTGTGTTCACCACTGTTGCTGCAAGACCAAGGACTTCAGCTGGTAAACAGAAACCCTCCCTACTTCCACGGGAAGGGGAGGGAGGTATACAAGCCACACTATGCTATGTATACATGAGAACACCCACATGTGAGTTTGATGGCTATCATACTATTATTTCAACATTTACTAGTGTTATCATTTATGATGCCTTTTTATATCCTGTAAGTGTCACTCAAACATTCATAAGTCAGGATATAAGTGCCAGAGCTAAAAAGCACATCCCCAAATCAATAACTCAATAGTGGAAGTTAAAGGTAATAAAGCCGCATGGTGTGCTGCACAGCTGATTTAGGAGACTCACTCAGCAGAGAGACAGGCACCAAGATACAGAAACCGAGTGCTCCTAAGAGCATTGTTTGCAATAGCCGAATATTGGACACAGCCCAAGTGTCCATCAACAGTCGAATGGATAACTAAATTATGGCATATACAGCAGAGTGCTGTGCAGCAAATGGACTTCAGCCACATGCAACAGCATGGATGACTCGTGCAGATATACATTAATGAAAGGAAGCTGGGCCTACACATAATATGACTTCAGCTACCTAACATTCAAGAACCCGGAAGGACAAAATCAAACTCAAGTTTGAGAATGCATGTTTACATAGTGAAATGATGAAGGAAAGCAAAGAAGTGATTCCTAATAAAAGTCAAAGTGGTGCTTCTTGGCTTATGCAATGACTCTGGACACCAGCAAAGTTCTGCCTCTTGGCTCATGCAGTAATTAAATTGTTGTGTGTTTGCTTTGTGATAAGTCATTAAGTTGTGCGTCTTAGTGTTGTGTACTTTGATGCACACATGTTATATTCCACCGCATAAAATCTCTAGAAACCAGTGTGACAGGTTGTAGAATACAGTGTGATAGTTTAGGTTGCCTCAAATTGTGAGTATGGCTAGTCTCTGTGAATAGCCTTCCCTCCGTTCTCTTTTACCCTAAGGGGCGTCTTACCTCCTGCAACGTATAATGAAGGGAGAACAAAGATTCTAACTGCCAGAGGAAGAGGATGGGGTATAAGACCAGAGTCTCCCTTTCCAGAGACTGACTCAAGCTGGACCTGGGGGGGAGGGCAGGAAGTACTGATACAGGGTACCCCCATGGAACCCCAAGACCAAGGACTTGGCTTAGAGAGAAATCCCAACAGTACCACGTGGGAATGGAAGGAAGATGATGGGGGAAGATGAAGCTAGGACCTTTCTCAGAAGATAACCAAGATGAAGATAACCCAAACTGCTCTCGAGGAGCAGCCTTCCCTACACACAGAACTCACACAAATGGACTCAAGTTTGCCCTGCCTGCAGGATTTTTCTAAGTTCCACACAATTTCCTCCAACAGAGGAGAGGGCACTGAATCGCTATGGGGAGATGTAGGCAACAAGAGAAGCTCTCAGCCACTGACTAAGGTTACCTAAAGGGAATCAGCAGAAATGTCACCATCAGCACAACTACAGGGGTACTCCATCCCTGTTACAGACATTTTGCCCCATGAAGGTCAAGAATGAACCTGGTTTAAACTGGGGAAATTAGGACCCTGTCTATACCTGCCTTGTGGTTTTCATAAGCACAATTGAAATTGTTTTGACCTAGCTCATTTTTAATATCCTCTCTTTCCAGAACTAATAATGACCTTTTCATTATGCTTTCAAAATAAATTTACAACAGTTATTGAAACTTAGCCCTGTGCTTTAATGACTTCAGTGCTTGCTGTCACTTTCTTTACACCCAGCTTGGTCATCCATGGATTCTTTACCATAATTCATTCTTTGGCAGACCAGCGTGCCACTTTCCTAGCTGTCTGAGTGTGGGGTGGTGGGTGGGGCTGCTCTGGGGTTGTTGCCTCTCTGAGGACACCTTCCTCGTGCCTTCCCTTGTGAGCAGAATCATGTACGATGACTCCTTTTCCCTTCAAACTTGTCATCATTTGTACAGGTTGTCTCCTATTTAACCTGGGAAAGACAAGCCAAGGTAAGCCTGACTTTTACTTTTTTGTTGTTAGTCTGTTCTTTCTAGAGTATGTGTGGACGATTATTTCTTTGTCCTTGAAGATCAGGAATTTCACCAGAGTATTTCTAGGTGTTGATCTGTTTTCATTCTCTCTGTCTGGTGCCTGGTGAGCTCCTTTGATCTGCAGATGTAGGTCTTTCTCCAGCTCAGAACTGTTTTATTCTGATATTTCTTTGAATGCTGCTTCTGTTCCATGTGCTCTGATCTCTCTGTCGTCGGTGACATGGATTTTCAGAGTACTGAAGCTCCATTGTCTGTTCCCTAGAGCTGTCCTGCCTGCCTGAGCTTTTCGCTCTGATCACTTTGTCCTTTTCTGGGCAGTCTGCTCAGGTTTGTATCCAATCAGAAGCCTGTAATTGGAGTGTTTATTCAAATAGGTCAGTATTCAACCTATTTCCTCCCCTCCAGCTTTTGTAGACTGACTTTTCTTCTATATAATTTTCCTCAAAGGTAAATTCCATCCGCCTGGCGCTGAAACAGAGGAGAGGTGTTATGTTCAGCACCATGCACAGGCTGTTACAACAGGAGCGGTACACAAATAATCCGGAGCTGGGCAGACTGTCAAAGGCTCTTGGAACAGCAGTAGCACGTCCTAGCTCTTTTGCATATTCATTACACTTCTGGCATCTGACCTACAAAGCCTAGCCAAGAAAAAAACATCAGAAGCTGGTTCTCTGCTGAACAAATAGCAACCAGATCCCCCAATTTCTAGTGTGGGCGATTACAACCAATTTCTTTGTAGGTGCCAACTTAGGGAAGGCCCTGGTCACTGGCTCAATGGTCATCCAAGCAAGTGATACAATTGTTTCTCTAACACCTGTAAGCAAGAGATGAGTAAAAGTCAGAAGTGGCTGGTTTTTTGATTGATCTTCTAATCATAATCACATTAAGTGATTACAGGGAGTTGAAATTCCATGGGTCATTCCAAGTAAAGGTTTAGAGCAGCAGTTCTCAACCTGTGGGTTGCGACCCCTTTGTAACAATGAAAATACATTCTGCATATCAGATATTTACATTATGATTCATAACAGTAGCAAAATTACAGTTATGAAGTAGCAATGAAAATAATTTTATGGTTGGGAGTCACCACAACATGAGGAACTGTATTAAAGGGTCATAGCAGTAGGACACATTAGGAAGGTTGAGAACCACTGGTTTAGAGGAAAATACACTCGTAATTTATATCGGTTGCTGAGATACCACACAATTGTCTCTTTAAAGCTTTTCTGTTCAGGGGTTTCCTGGCTACAGATTTCCACTCATTGGGTAGATCTGTCACCCCATGCACTAAACATGGCAAATGCCAGGCTTTATGTGTGGGGTTGGTTGTACACTGTTGAAACTTAAACGTTTTTAAATGTACTCTTTATCTCATATCCTCTCTGAGAAAAGATATGGTATAAATTATAAAGATATCTGCAAACTGAACAGCCTTGGTTTCACACCCTTGTCAATACAAATGTCTTCACATTGGCATTAACATTTATCTTAAGACTAAATCCTAGCTCTATCCAGTTAAGCTCTCACATACTCGTAGAAAATCTAGTCTCTTGATGAACTCAGACAGATGTTTCTGCCTGTGCTTTCCCAAAAGGCAGAGCTTGAGGCAGGGGCTTATGTCCAGGTATTTTGTCTGAGGAAGAAATCTCAAGGAATAATAGTATAGTCTTGGGGAAGTCATATTGGGGGGCACAAAGGCAACAGTCTATGGCTGTGTTCTTAAGCTGAGCACTCTGCAAGAACCTGGAGAGCTGACTTCCAGAGGGTGGCCATGTAAATTATACCTTAGAATGGTTTGTCCTAGAATGGAAGGGTAGTACTGAAAAGTCAGCTCCCCACCCCTGTTGATCAAGAGTTTCCTGGTAGGTGTTGGTTTTCTCACACGTCCATGTTTACTTAAGGGTATGCATCAGAATGACCAAGAGGCTCCTGTAGACTTCCCAAGAGAGAGAAGCCTTAGGCAGAAGGTAAGAAAGATCTAGTGCTGCTCTGAGAAGGTTACACCTGCAGACAGATGCCAAGTTATGCCTGCAGACAGCTGTTACTACAGCAACAGCCAGGCTGTGAGGTAGGCTGAGAGGACAGGAAGAAGAGCATAAGACACGTCCTCTGCACTGGGCATTTGGAAGGAGTGAGTCTTCTGCGTGTCTTGTGTTTACTACTGAAACTTGCAGAGCTGGTGCTCTGTAACCACTGGCTACAGAAGGGAACCCAGCACCCTGCGTACTTGGGAAGAGATGGAGGAGACAGACAGAGACAGAGGAGACTCTAGTTACTACAATTAGATAAATGGAACATTTTCTAAATAAATATAAATTTAATATAAACAAAAGTACTCTGCTGAGCACTTGTTCACATACAAACTCTTTTGCCTCCCACTAAAGCCATGGAAGGTAGACATTATTTTCATTTCATAAATTAGGAAGGTGAGTGTCAGACACTTAATTCCCCAAGATGACACCATTAGTGAGTATCCAAGCTGAGGTTTGGATTCAGGACTCTCTGATGCAAAAAACAACTGCACCATATACTATTTGAGGTGCTCAATATTTTGGATTTTAACTTTCATAAAATCTATGAACTTCATTATTTTAGCCAACCAGGTAGCTTGAACACTTTTTCTTGTGTGGTTGGTTGGTTTTCTTTTGTGACAGCTTCAGCTCTTTCTAATTAGTTAGTGACTAATGTGTTGCCAATGTGCAAATGAAAAGGTAAACATGGCAGGCATGGCTTTTGGCAATACGCATACTGAGCTGACACAGACCAGCCCCACCCTTGCCAAAACAAATAGAAATTTTGGATACAATCTAATTGTAAAAAATGTAGAGGTGAGTTTAAAACTAAGAAGGTGAAATCCTCATCTGCCAAATGCAGTGAGAAAAATTAAAAATAGGATGAAAATCCAAACTGACTCCATGGGGAGACACTTGGCTTCTTTACCAGATTATGGATACCAGTGGCCATTCTAATTCCTAATTCCTACATAGGAACAGGAAATGTGGGTTCAGGGCTGGGAAAATGAGGAACTGAAACTAAACTACCTGTGTGACATCAGTGATTCAAAGGATTGTCTCATTCTTAAGTAGGAAATAGGTAAATTCTACCTACCTTCCCAAGGAAGCTCTTTTCACATGAAGATGTAAAGTCCAAACTACATCTTCTGAGAAATAAAAGAAGTACAAATTGTTCAGCCAAGAACACAGTAAGTAAAGCAAGCAGACAGCCCTCAGAATGGGAGAAGATATTTGCAGGTTATGTCTCCGACAAAGGTTTAATAACCAGAATCCACAGAGAACTCAAATGCATTAGCAAGAAAAGAACAAGGGATCCCATCGCAGGCTGGGCAAGGGACTTGAAGAGAAA
>CAUYPK010056659.1:0-36563 GCA_963574355.1 Loris lydekkerianus | reverse complement strand
GACAGATTACGACTGCTGAGTTATCCACAAACAGATGTATTTCTAGTCTGCTTTTCAGTGGTTTCTCCGTCCTCATTTGAAAATGTGAAAGAAAAGTGAGTGCCTGAGATAACTCACCATTGTCCAAAGACTCCTTTCTTGCTTGTTGGGACCCAAATTGATCTCAGAGATGATCTTTCTACTATTGAGAAACTTGCCAAGAACAAACAGAGACTGCTGAAAAGCTGTACCGTGACCTTAAGGCTGTCAAGTATGTGGAGTGTTCTGCACTCCTAAAGGCCTAAAGAATGTATTTGATGAAGCAATATTGGCTGCCCTGGAACCTCCAGAACCGAAGAAGAGCCGCAGGTGTGTGCTGCTATGAACATTTCTCCAGAGCCCTTTCTGCACAGCTGGTGTCGGCATCATACTAACAGCAATGTTTAAATCAAACTAAAGATTAAAAATTAAAATTAGTTTTTGCAATAAAAAATAAAAAAATAAACTTGTGAATGCTTTCCAGAAGGTGTTCAATTTACTTTGCCCAGATCCATCAGAGGAATCACTATGGCAGCCATAGTCTTACAAATATAATTCCCAAAATATAACAGAAGAATATCAAAGTTACTCCTTGATCCATGGGCTACAGAATGAACATGTGTCAGCAGGCATGAAAACGACATTCATCTCCTTGTACATTTCCATTACAGCTCTTGGGTAACTAGGTACATTGTCCACTAGCAGTAATATGTTGAAAGGAATCTTTTTTTTTTTTTTTTTCCTCAGCACTTGATCTGAATGTTGGGCTTAAAATGTTGAGTAAAACCATGCTGTAAACAGATATGTTGTCATCTAGGCTTTGTCATTCCATTTAAAGAGAACAGGCAAAGTAGATCTCGCATAATTCTTAAGGGTCCTAGAATTAATTAATTAATTTATTATTATTATTATTATTATTGCAGGGTTCTTTTGGCCAGGGCTGGGTTTGAACCCACCACCTCCGGCATATAGGGCCAGTGTCCTACTCTGTTGAGGACCAGGTGCCACCACTAGGGTCCTAGGATTTTTTAAATAGTAAATGAGCATTGGTTTCAACTTAAAATTACCAGCTGCATTAGCCCCTAAGAAGAGTCAAGTTGTCCTTTGAAGCTTGATGCCAATCACTGACTTCCCCTCTCTAGCTATGTAAGTCCTAGATGGCATCTTCTTCCAATATAAGGCTGTTTCACCTGTATTGAAAATCTTGGCAAGCACAATGGCTCACACCTGCAATCCTAGCACTTTGGGAAGTAGGAGGATCGCTGGAGGTCAGGAGTTCTAGACCAGCCTGGGCAATATAGTGTGACCCACCCTCTCATCCCAAACCCCCCGTCCCCCAAAAAAAATAATTAGCCAGACATGATGGTGCATACCTGTAGTCCTAGCTACTTGGGAGACTGATCCAGGAGCATCACTTGAGCCAGGAGTCTGAGGTTGCCGTGAACTATGATTGTGCCACTGCACTCTAGCTTGGCAACAGAGACATGCCCTATCTAACAAAAACAAAAAAACAAAAATAAAGTAAGAAAGAAAACAATCTGTTGTTCAGTGTAGCCATCTGTGTCAATTATCTCAGCTAGATCTTCTAGATAACTTATTGCCACTTGCTGCTTCACTTTGCACTTTTGTGTCATAGTTTCTTTTTTTCAATCTCATAAGCCAGCTTCTGTGGTGTTCAGTCTTTTCTTCTGCAGCTTCCTCACCTCTCTCGGCCTTCTGAAAATTGAAGAGAATTAGGGCTGTGCTGTGAATTAGGGTTTGGCTTCACAGAACACTGTGGCTGGTTTGATTTTCTTCAGCATTAAGGCCATTTCTTGTCGTTTGTGTGTTCACTGGAATAATTTAATTTCTTTGGAACTTTTCATTTGATTTACAACGTGGATCCCAATTTGGCACGAAAGGGTCAGGCTTTTGGCCTGTCTCAGCTTTTGACATGCCTTCTTCACTAAGCTTAATCATCTCTAGCTTTTAATTTAAAACGAGAGACATGTGACTCATTCTTTCACTTGAGCACTTAGAGGTCATTGTAGGATTATTAATTGGCCTGATTTCAATACTGTTGTGTCTCAGGGAATAGAGAGGCTTGAGAAGATGGACAGAGATGGGGAATGGCCAGTCAGTGGAACAATCAAAACACACATAGCATTTATCAATTGCATTTGCTGCCTTACATAAAGGCGGTTCAAAATTGTTTTGGCACCCCAAAACAATTACAACTAATAGCACCAAAGGTTACCAGTCACAGAGCACCATAACAGATATTGATAGTAATGAAAAAATTGGAATTCTGTAAGAATTACCAAATGTGACACGGAGACACAGAACGAGCACTTGCTGTTGAAAAAATGGCTCTTCTAGACTTGCTTGTAGACCTACAATTTACTAAAAAATGCAATGTCTGCAAATCACAGTAAAATGAGGCAATCCTGTACTCTTTGTTATCCCAGTCCCAGTTTATGAGGCTACATCCTGGATTTGAAGAGGCAACTTTGCTTTTTCTTACTTTTTCACATTGAGATATTTACTTTTGTTCAGTAAACTGCACAAATCTTAATGAATTTTTACCCAATTACATATCCATGTAAGTGTTCTATTTCAATAACTATACCTAGTCTGAAAAGGTAGAAATGACAAATATTGCAGAAAGTGCACTCATAATTTCTTTTTATTTCCAGGGAATGTTATGTAGAACACAGCCACACAGCACACACATGTTTGGTATGAGCTACACATTCATATGATAATTTATAGAATCCAAATCTCACCTACATGGATAGTGGGTAAATTCAGATGCTCAAGGTATATGAGATGCATGGGTGGCATAAAACAGAATGTCACAGGACTGTCTTTGTGTCTGTATCAATTCTGCTTCACATTTGATGCATAGATAAACTTTTGGGCTCTCCATATAGGGGAGACATGACATAGTCCATCTGTAAATTCCCCAGGAGAAGGAGGGTGTATAAATTCAAGGTTTTATTATTGCTATGTATGTATCTAAAAATCAATATTTCTATCTGTCTGGCTATTGATCTACATGTGCACATCAGACAGCCATTTAAAACAGGCTCTTTTCAAAGCAACAATGCATTAAGTGGGCCCTATGTTAAGACAGGTTGTGTGGACATGGCGAAAGTTTGCAGGATGTGAGTGTGATTGTGCACACTTGAGCTGGGGAGTTTGAGGTAAATGCAGATTAGATTTCTATTTGGGACTGCAGGTTTATGTACACCTGCACTTCTCAGATGCCTATAATTCCACGAAGTGTCACATGCCATTCAAACAAGATGATATGTCACCAAGAGGGATAGTCTGTGGAGGGCTTGTCCCCATGAAGGACAAAAGTTCTCATGTTTGGGACCACAAGTGGAGGGAATAAAGCAGAGAAGCCTTGGGAAGCATCAGCTAAGACCATCCCTTCTTTATCCCAGGCTGACTCTGAGTAGGCAGCTGCCCTCAGCACAATTGAGAAGCAGGTTCCGTCTATCATGTCCACTGCCTCTTTGCAGATTGTTGAATATTTAATGATGCCATTTGCCTTTCCAGAAAAAGAGCTCAAAGAAGTCTGCATGGTCATAGATGTGGGAGGTGGGCTGCAGGGCTGGTGCTGACCTGGAGCAGGCTGGCCAGTTATTTCCCTCCAGGAGCATCGCTGAACTGCAAGTGCTCTGACTGGGATGTGGCAGAAGAAGAGGCCCTCTGTGTGGTTTTAGTCAGAGGAGAGAAGAAGTGCTGAGCTGATATCAAGTGACCATGGAATGTGGTGACATGGAAACCAGAGAGGTATTTTCCACTAACATATAAGAGCCTGGCTCAAATTTAGGCTACCACAGTGTATTCATAAAATGGTGATGTCAGAAGGAACTGGATTGTCTTTTTGATCCCAAGCAAACATTTTACTGATTGGGAAACTGAGGCCTCCATTGAAATCAATTCTGGAGTCAGACAGCTGAATAGTGGCCAAGTTGTTTCCATTTTTCCCTAACCCACAGAGGACTAGGCGTGGAGTAATGCTGACTATGGTGATGGTGGACCTAATACTTTCGGAAGGTATTTATTGAGCACCCGTGTCCTGTCACTGACATAGACACATGGCATCAAAATGGATCCCCCAAATACCTGTCCCATGGAGTTTAAATTCTAGAAGAGGAAATGGAAGAAGATTATGCTAGCATTTTCCTCCTTCCCCTGTTTGGAGCCTTTCCTTCTGTAGTTCTTAGTCATTAGGGACTCAGTCTACACTGTGTCCCCAAGTTCAATGAGGAATTCTGAAAACTTTCTCTCTTCCAAGGCTTGTAGGTTGATATCTGTTGAAAATGCATTAATGCAGAGAAATGGACTCTGGTTGAGAGGTAGTTATGTCTGTGTGTTTGTTTAGGGGGCTGAAATATGGACAGAGGGCTTAGAATAACTACACTTATCTAATAGTTTTTGTAGGTCAGCAATTCAGGCCTGGCTTAGCCAGGTCCCTTGGCTCAGGTGCTTTCAGGAGGCTGCAATCAGATGTACCCAAGGCTGAAGTCATTGCAACCAGAGAAGGATCCACTCATGTGACTGTTGGCAAAATTTAGTTCCTAAAGGGCCTTGGTTCCTGGCTGGATGTAGGCTTCAGAGGTCCTTGCCTCATGTGCCTTTCCATAGCACAGCTCATAACATGGCAGCTGGTTTCCATCAGGGTGAGCAAGTGAGAAGAGCCAGAGAGAAGGAAGCAAGCAAGATGGTTGTCATGGGCTTTTGTGCTCTGATCTCTAAAATTACACCTCATTACTTCTGCTGTAGTCCATTTATTAGAACAAATCAGTAGGTCCAGCCACAGTGAAGAAGAGGGGATTACACAAGGGCACGAATGCTGGGAGGCAGGGATCATTGAGAGCCAGTTTAGAGGTTCCCTACTGTATCCTAGCCTGAATTTTGAGCTATCTTTTCACATAGGACATAATGTGGCAAACAGATAACTATTTGGGGATTCCGGGTGGCACCTAAAGATCTAATTAAAAGGCATTGTTGCTTGATAAGAAGAGCATAGACTTTGGATTCAGAGAGGCCTCTGTTAGCATCTCAGCTTTGGTATCTACCAACTGCATGACCTTAGATTTAGTTACTCCAAGATTCAGTTTTCTTACCCCAAAAGTGTGAAAAACAACACCTACCACCTAAGGAATTTTAAGACTCAAAAAATCATATGAGTAAGGTACTTGTCAAAATGTGGATTCCCGGGTTTCTCCCCAAGAAATTCTTAGTATACTTGGGGTGGCACCTAAGAATTTCTATTTTAATAAGTGCCCAGATGTTTTTAGGTACATATGGAAAGTACCAGTGTGTGGTAGCTGTTAATTGGCATATTAACAGTAATTCTGCAGCTATTTCTGAGGAACTATACATTTGAAGAGGATCAGCTATGGCATAGTGGAAAGCAAACTGTATTGAGGATTAGTAGATACATGAGTTCCAGCCCTTGTCTGACACTTATTTTGCTAAGTGTCTTAGCACAGTGCTGTTCAATTTTTCTAGACTTTATTTTTTAAAATACCCCTTAGCCCTGGCACTCTCTGTTTAGGTGAGGAAGAAATAATGACAGCTAGCATGGATCCCTTTCAAACTTCCTTGTTTGGAAAAACCAAGTGCAATGGCCTCCATCATGAATCTCTTCTGATCTCTGGGCTTCCTAATATTTCTTCATGAAGAGTATTCCTTGGAGCCTCCCCTTCCTCTACTCTTCTTCTAATTCATATGACCTCAGCATCTCTGTATATAATGAAATATATCTGAAAACAACCTAATTTAAAGGAATAAATCTATTAAGGAGCTAAGAACTTTCTGGCATGAAATGAAAAATATTGATTGCTTCCCACCTGTTAGCAATGAAATCCCATTCAGTTAATTAACCTGCTCAGAGATAAAGTTTATTTTTGCCCTTTACTTTCAGCTCCAAATCTTTAAAACCATTAAAACAAGTGCCTGGTCAATGAATAAATCTTCTCCCAGAGTGGCATTCAGAGCTTTCTGTAATCTGGCTCCAGCCTACCTTTTTGACTCTATTTCTAGCTACTTACCTTCAAGCGCCTTCTACACCAGCCAAATGGAAAAGCTAAAGTATGCAGTGCTCCCACTGCTGAGAATATGTTTCCCTTCTCTAAGTTCTACATATTTTAACTCAATTCAAGTGCCACTTCTTGAGAAAGGCTTTCCCAGATCTCTGGTATCTATCTCTACCTCCCCCACCTCTTTCCACCTCTCCTAATTGCTGCTGCACCATTGGCATTATCTCCCTATTCTGAACACCCCAAAACTTATTATACTCTCATAGCATGTCTTATTTTACACTTAATGTTATGATTATGTACATATTTATAGAGCTAGACCTTTGATGATGCAACTCCAACCAATTTATTTTTGTGCTCCATACATCTTCCCACATATGCTTTACCTATGATTGATGCTCAGTGACTCTTTTTTGAATGTTTAAATGGAAATCCATTTATTTAACATGTTCCTTATGGTTGTTTTTACTCTTGGGACTCATGATTAAACATCAATATGAGAAGAGTCTAATGCAGGGAGGGGTTTTTCTGGATTTACATTATATTCAAAGCAGGCCTCTCAGTCTTTGTGAAGACAATCTGTTCTTACTTCTCATCCTTAGCAGTTTTCTCTTTCTAGAGTTCTTTTCACTTTCAGTGGAAGGGTTGGACAAGACAGTCTTGTTATGAATATCACTCATTTCTGTGACTCTGAATAAAGGCTTCATATGGCTTTTCTATCTCCTGCCCCGATTTGCCTACATGACACACTTGGAACTAGCATTTTATGAACACAAACTCCTAACCCTCAATTTAGGTTCTCAGATATCCACTGTGAGAACATGTATGTGTCTAGGCTGAAGGGGAGAAATAGGATAGCTTCACTGAAATGAAAAGGACATTTATTTATTTAGAGCCCATTTTCTTGATCACCTACTGAACTTCAGGTGCTGATGATGCAAATATAAATACTAATCCCTGACTTCAAGGAGATCTGATTTACATCAAGGGAGATAAATGTATAATGAGATAGTTATTACAGAGTACGATGTGTGTAATGCCAGAGGCAGATCACTGGATGATGTGGAGCACAGATTTTCTTTGAAGGTAGATGGAATTTTTTAAATAAAGAGGTTCTCTATTGCAACACAGTGTTTATGCTTATATCAATAAGTATTATTTTATAGTTATTAAAAACACAGCATAACCGTCAAAGAAATAACCTTGGGCTAGGTCTCAGCATCCATGGGTGTTGAGACATGATTCAGACAAGCAGCCACTCTAGGTTAACCTTGGTCCTTGCTCCTTAAAGCTTGTAGGAATGAATCATTCATGGAGATGGCAGCAAAGGGGTAGTTTTCTTGTGATTCATTGGGCTGAATTTCATGCCAGTGATATTTTGGTGCAGAGATTTTGCATGCCAGTGTGTCTATGGATCCAATATTTCTAAAGGTATTACCACAGCTGTTTAGATGACTCATTGGAATGTCTTTTCCAAGTCTATGACCCTAGAAGAACGTGTGTGTGTGTATGTGTTAGTGTTAGAGAGACATAGAGGAAAGAGGGTTATAAGAAAAGGCCAAAAAGCAATCTTAAATTTTAAGCGACCAAAGTCTCCAGCTGCAAATACTGACTTTTTATACAGAGCACTTTCAGTTTCCTTCTCTTCCTTGCTCTTCATATTTAGGGACACTTTTCTGTGGACTGGAAACTCCTTGAGAAGGATGAGGCAGGGTGACATGAGTCAGAAGCAGAAATAGGAGAGGAAATTAAAATCCATTTCAAATTACCCCATCAGTGGCTCAGGGAAAGGCTTGGCTAGGGAGGAGACTGTAGATATTGGTTAAGATGAGGCTGTAATATTGCTGCGGATTCCTGTGATTCACAACTGAAAGAAGACTCTGGCTTGTGACAACGATGACTATATACAGTGGTGATGGGGGCCACAGGTACTTAACCCAATACAGATTGCACTCTTAATATGTGCCATCACTGACCTAGGCACGTGGAATCAAAATGTTTTTTTAAAAACCCCTTCCCATTGGAGCTTAAATTCTATAATAGAAGATGAAACTGACAAAAAAAAAAAAAAAAAAAAAGGTGGTAGCATCCTCTTCCCTGTTTGAAAGTTGGGAGTATTTCCTTCTTGTGAAGTGTTAGTCACGAGGCACTTAATCTCCCTCATGTCCCAGCGTCATTGTGGAAGTCACAAAACTTTCTCTACTTTAAATGTTTATGTACTCCAGCGTTTCTCAGAGCAGGGAGATAGGCTGAGGTGCAGAAGCCCCTGTCTCTGTGAACGCGTGTCCACGCGGGCGCGAGAGTGCACAGGGGGCAGAAATCACACAGCTTGCCATTACAACAGGGAAGAAATGCCGAGGGTTAGTCCCTCTCCCCCAGCTCCCTTCCTTCCTCTTCCTTACACTTTCACTTTGCTCCCTCCTCCCTCGCTTCCTAAATCCCTCCCTCTCTTCACCTCCCTTTCCCGTGGTTCCTCCCCGTCCCCGCGCTTGGCTGGGTCCTCCTCTCCTCCCCTGGCTCCCTCTCCCTCCAGCCTCCTTTACGCTCAGCCCCTTCCCTCCTCCATCCCTCCGCGGCGTCTGCGTCAGGCCCCCACTGGCGTGACGCGCGGGGTCTGGGTGGGAGCTGTCCACTCGCCCGGGGTGCTGAATGCAGCAGCGGCGGCGGCGGCGGCCGCGATCGCTGAGAGCCGCCTCCGTTCCCAGAACCTCATTTCCAGTCCTGCACGGTCAGCTCACCGCCCCGCCACCTCCCTCCCAGCACCACCCCTTTGGGAACCGATCCAGGGGGGCAGCATCGCCGCGGCGGGTGCTGAGCAACGGTGGAAGGCTAGACAACACCTGGCAGCAGCCTGGAATCGGATTTGCTTTTAAGAAATACATTTATACACGGTTTTGGGGAGTCGCAAGAACCAAGCTGGAGCCAAGTGCCGCCCGCCTCCCACTTGGGCCACGCCGCTTCGCTCCCCACTCCCCACCTTCAGCCGGCACAGCAAACCAGCCTTACCTCGCTGCGTCTGCGAGGAAAGGTGGCCAGCACAGCCCAGCCGGCCGGCGGCGGCGCAGGGGGCGGCGGGCTGGGGGTGCAGAGAGTGGGCCGGGCCGTCCTTGGCGTGGGTAGCGGGGGCAGAGCCGCCAGGAAGACCCGGCAGCCGCCCTCTTCCGCCCGCACCCGCCAGAAGCACTCTTTCCTGATTATCTGAGGACCGAATTATTCCACTAGTGTAACTGCATTTTTTATCACCCCTCCTCACTCCCCAGCCGCCCCCACCCCCACGCCTGCCTGGCCTCTGGTTGCATGGCAGCGCTGCCCCGGCGCGGGGGCTCAGGGCTGGCCCCCCGGGCGAGAGGAGGAGGAGGAGGATCATGAAGCCGGGAGTCGCGACCGCGCCGGACGGCGGGCAGCAGCCGGAGGACCAGCCAGAGCAGCCCCCGCCCCGGAGACACCCGGACGCCGAGCAGCAGTCGCCTCCGCCGCCACAGCAGCAGCGGCGGGCGCGGGCAGAGCCGGAGCCGCAGCAGGAAGGCGACTACGATCCAGAGGAGGAGGAAGAGAAGGCGAGGGCACCCGCCCGCCCGGACCTGCCCTTCTCTTGGCTCCTGCCCCTCGCCCCAAGGGACCTTTGATGGAACCAAGGGGAGGAGGCACCGGATTTACAGACGGCAGCAGGGCTGGGCTGGGGGCTGAGACAATGTAACTACTCCTCTCTCCCGTTCTCTCCCACACGCCCCTCTCTACTGTCCTCCGTTCCACCGCCCTCTCACCCCCATACACACCCTTCCCCTAGCCAGGACCTTAATGCTCAGGAAGAAGGCGGCTCTGCAAGGGTTAAAAAAGGTCTTTTCTTTCTCTTCTTTCTTTCCCCCTCTCTAACCCTTCCCTTTCCCACTTCTGTCCTAATCGGCTTTCCCCTCTTGGGTGTAGCCCTTCCGCTGCAGAAGCAAAGCACAAGCCCCTCGCCCAACCGCACCTGCGACCCCTCCCCCTTCCAAAGCTCTTTTAAAGGCAACTCTGGTGCTTCTGGGGGTTCATTGCCCCAGTTTTCTGCCCAGGAGAATTAAAACTTCTCCCAACCTCCTTTCCTCCTTCACCTTGACACCCACCCCCACCCCCGAGAATCCCCTATTACTACTTGAGAAAAACTATTTTTTCTCTCACATATGCAGTCCTCAATTCTTCATTGAAGTTTTCTCTGGGCCAAGGTCAATACGCTCCAAATTTGATTTATTGTCATCCCCACTCCTTTATATAAAAGAAAGAGATTTCCTACTGCCTAGGAATTTGAGAAGAATCCAATAATTTTTTTTCCCCTGGGGAACTTTTTAACAATCAGGCATTGGTCTTAAGGCTCCAGCAACCATTCACAGCACCGCTGCCCCACTGTTCCTACCAGTGTCCCCAGGTCAAAGGCAGAAAGGAGAATCCCTGGGCAAAGTCTGAGGTTGGGGTGGGGCGAAAGCTCAAGAAAAACTTTTCTGTTGTTGAGCTTTCCAAGTAGAGTTCAGAATCGGTGACTTACAGTTCTCAGCCCTGGGAGCCATTTATTTGCTGTTTGGAGGGGTTGTAAGAAGAGCCATTGAGAAAGCAGGCCCCCTCCATAACACAGGTACACTGTGGACCCCCCAAACCTATTCCGCCCCCTCCCCCCACTTCAAAGACTCAGCTGCCCCTCTCGGGCTCTCTGCTCCCCTTGGGCACATGCTGATGCCCCTGTGTGGGCTGCTCTGGTGGTGGTGCTGCCCTGGCTGGTACTGCTGTGGACTGTGCGCCCCAGCTCCCCAGATGTTGCGCCACCAGGGTCTCCTCAAGTGCCGCTGCCGCATGCTCTTCAATGACCTGAAGGTTTTCTTACTGCGGCGCCCTCCTCCAGCGCCCCTGCCCATGCCCGGCGACCCCCAGCCCCCCGGTTTGGCGGCCAACAACAACACCCTTCCGGCTCTGGGCGCCGGGGGGTGGGCAGGCTGGAGAGGCCCTCGAGAGGCGGTGGGCAGGGAGACCCCTCCTGTGCCACCTCCACCACCTTTGCCACCCTCCTCTGTGGAGGATGACTGGGGTGGCCCAGCCATAGAGCCACCTGCCTTGCTGCTCAGCAGTGCCTCCTCAGATGACTTCTGTAAGGAGAAGGCCGAGGACTGCTACTCACTGGGCAGCAGCCTGGACAGTGGTATGAGGACCCCACTCTGCCGCATCTGCTTCCAGGGGCCAGAGCAGGTGAGTCCCCTTTTCCTTTCTCTTACTTCCTGTGGTATCTCCAGGTCTTACATATTGCTACTGGGCTTCTTGCCCTGGAGAACTATTACACTGTCTCTAGTGTGGGAACTGTAGGTCTGTAGTGTGGGAACTGTAGCTCCTCCTTGATGTTTCCTGTGGTTAAGTTTGCCCCATTGGTGTCTGGTTCCTGATGAAGCCTGTTTGGTGGTTCACTTTTACTCTAGTTTTTGCATTTTCCTTCTGGTGCTGGTGTCTTCATGTCCATCCCCAAATTCCACAAACATCTTTGGAGTAGAAGATCCTGAGGCAATGAAATGAAGAAAGCTGGTCGTACACTCACACTTGTTGCCAAGTTATCCTTTTACCTGGTTTGCTTTTAGTAGCTTTTTCTCCAGCCTGTCTTCTGTCCCAGATCCAAATTTCTTCCTTCTTTGAAAGTGTGCTGAGATGTGGGTTCTTGTTCCCTGTTCTCATAGGTTAAAATCCAACAAGACTCTTTGACACCACCTTCTCCCATGATGTACTGACATTCATCAATGTCACTGAGGAGGAAATGTTCTAGTCACTGAGGAGGAAATGGAGATAGATTCTAGGTCACAGAGTATGTGGTTAGCTAAGACACTTCTTGGCAGACTCTAATTTTTCTATGTTGAAAGAAGGAAGGTAAACGGGAGTCACAGAGCGTTTAAGGGATGAACAAGTGAGTAGGAAAACTTGACACATCTATTCCCCTTTCTCAGGTCTGAAGCACATTGACTTAAATTGTTCCCAAAACTCTTCTCATCCAGCATTAGGGAAGCCAAGTATCTCATGGACCAGACCCTTCTCAAGTCTGGTTGGCTCTCCATACCCTATCCATTTGGATTTTCCACAGACACCTCTTTTTATCCCAGTTACAATCTAGTGTCCACAATTCTGGTTATCATATGTATGTTCTTTAGGAGTCGTAATCGTGGCAACATTTTCCAATGAATCCCAGATAGAAAGGCTCACCTGAAAACTAATGTAGTTAGTGATGCTGGAGAAGGAAAACTCAATTGCAACATGGGCAAGGTTATGTGTCATATCAACCACTCCTTCAGTAGTTTCCTGGAGTGGAGGGTAGACTTCTGGTGCTCCTCGAACAAGTGGGTATGCAGTAGACTGCCATGCTGAGGCTCCTCACTGGCTCTGCCCTTGCTGAGGGCTTGCTCTGTTAGATGCAGGTGTAGCTGACATTTTCATTAATTTATTTTCTGTGCTCTGAGTGGACAAATCACATTAGGGACCAGCATTGCTAGGTGCCACAGCCTGGGCATTCTGGGGGCAAGTGATAGAGATTTCAGTGTGAATAAATGTCTCTGAGAAGCTGAGACCTGGATTCCTACTTATATATATTTTTACTCATTCATTATAAAGTTTATTACAATATGGATAGATAATCAGACGAGAGAGTTGTATAGGGTGAGTGCTGGGGAAGAGGTAAGGAGCTTCCATGTCTTCCCTGGGTGCAACACCCTCCCCAGACTTCCATATGTTCAGCTGTTTTGATGGATTTCTCCCCTTCATTAATAGAATTTCCTGAAGTACCAATTAAAGTGTTGCCCAGAGTTGAAAATTCCTGTTAGGCAAGAAGGTTCAGGACGACTTTCTGTCAGCCCTTTCCTCTACTTCCAGCAAGAGGGTCTGGCAGAGCTATCTAGAATACATGGCTAACAGCAGGAGGGGTGCCTCATTTTGGGATTCTCTAAGTCAGAATCTTGTCCCAATCAGGAGCCTCCTCTTTTTCAAAAGAAAGAATTATTTAGCTTCCTAACCTCCTTATCTGTTTCTTCTCTCACATGGTCTGGCTCAGGTCTGCATGTCACAGGGGCTGCTGGGAGTGTGGCTTCTGGAAAGACCTGGCTTGTCTCTAGAAAACAGCAGGGCTTGAAGGTGTCCTGGGATAATATTTGACCTGCTGTATGAATGTCTCCAAATAGCTTTACACCTGTGGGCCCCCTTTTCACCTGTGATTTGGAGATACCCTTTCCTGTCCCACTCCTTTTCTTTATAAGTGTGATGCGAAGATCCAGGAGATAATGAGGGTGAAAATATCTTGGAAGGGATTAATATATAATGAGCATGCATTTTGATGCTGGAAAATCTGTATTTTATTGCAAAAGGAAAAAGAAAAAAAATCACTAGCAATATTGTAAAACCTTGGGTGATACAAGGTCTGGTCAGAGGTTATGAGCTTTTCTTTCTTGTTCATTATTTTTATGATATGTCATAAATAAAGTATTGAGTAAAAAAAGCTAACACCAATAAAGGAATGGACTCTATTATGTGGGAGGAGTAGGGGGCCAGGTCTGCATGAAGATTGGATCAAATCAACCCCTTCCTGCATATGATTATGACTATGATGTTTTGGAGGTTTACTTTATCTGTGCAGGAGACAAGAGGTTTTAATGAGATTGTGTTATAGTAATAAGAGTAATGTGAGTGCTATATGTTGAGTGGAGAACACAGTTTCCCATTCTCTTCTCATTTTTTTTTTTTTACAGCATTTCAATGAGGAAAGGGAGACAAAGGAACGCTGCAAGGGAAAGTCTAGAGAAGGAAGGGGAAGAAATAGGGACAGAAAGAGGGAAAAGCAGAGGAATGGGGAGGGAGAGAGAGAGAAAGAGAGAGACAGAGAAGCTGAGATTTCTATAATTTAGTTTCTGTTCAGGGAGAGAGCTGTCCAGCAATTGTCTATACATGGCCCTGGAGGGAGTGTGGTCTGCAATCTTAGTAGCTGAATGACTTGGTCTTACCCATGCCTAAAACAAAGGAGCTAAATAGCACACACCCCCAACCCCTACCCCACCACACACATGCACACACTCATCACTCTCCTCCTTTGCTACTGCTCTAGGGGCTAAAAGGCTGCCCAAAATGAAGATTTAATCTCTTCTTGCCAAGGGCTTGCAATATGTGTGGTGATGGCAACAGGAGATTCCAGATAGTTCTGCTTTCACACATATCTACAGAAGACCTTGCATCTATTCATTCATGCATGCACTTATCTAACAAATGTTTATTGGGCACCTACAGTGTGCCAGATGCTCTTCCAGGCCCTGAGTAGTCAGCAGTGAATAAAACACATGAGATTTCTGCTGTCCTGAAGCTAACATTCTAGTGGAGACACAGAAATAGACAAATAAACCAGGAGAAAAATAAGGTAATTTCAGATAGCCTAAGTGCTTGATGAAATTTGAAAAGGCAAGTGAGTGAGTTAGACAGAGACGGAAGGGAGAGGGTGGGAAAGATACAGACACATTAAATAGGGTGAGCAGGAAAAGGCTTCCCAAGAACGTGCCATCTGCACTGACACTTAAATGATGAGAAGTTCCCAGCAATGCACAGGTCTAGGGCAAGAGCATTCCAGGTGGAGGAAACAGCAAGTTCAAAAGCCTGTATGTGAACAAGCTTAGCCTGTTTGCAAAACAGAGAAGACAGGAGGAGAAGGAGGGATAAAGTGCTTTGAGAACTCACTTGGCTTCTTGCTGGCAAGCTGCTGAGTAGCCGCCCTCTTTCTCTCAGCCATTTATTCACGCTGGGTGGGGGCTGTAGGATGAGATACCAGCTCGCAATCCCGTCCTTCCCAGTTTTGGTTGAACCTGCACTTGTCTACTTCAAGTGTGCCATGCACCATGGTGGGTAAGCTGAGGTGTGTGAGGCCAGATGGCCCTGGTTGGAGGGCCCTGAACAAGTTATGCAGCCACTCTGTGCCTGGGACTCCTCATGAGTGAAATTGGGATAACAATGCTGGTCCCACTTCATGAGAATATTCTGAGCATCAAATCAATCATACTCTTACAGCAATGCTGTCATAGTGCTCTGTTGTTGTTATTGTCACTATCTTAGATGCAAAAGAGTGCTAGCTACCCTTGCCTTGTTTAAAAGAAAAAGTTGGCTCACAGGCTGGCAGGAAAGCTGCTGGTCTGGCTGTGGTAGCGGATTGCTTCTTACAGACTTACAATGCTGTAGGCGTACAGTGCTGCTCATCTGTTTCCATCATCAAAGTATTTATTAAGCACCTATGTGTGCCTGCTGTTCTGCTGGGCAGGGTCCACAGACACAGAGTGGAGGTGGCTGTGCCCTCTGGGAATGTCACAATCTAACCCAGACATCAGAGGGGCTGATAGAGATCAAGAACACACAGCGAGCCTGAGTGAATTACAGTAATATCAGGTACAAGAAAGAGATGCATGTTTAAAAGCAGCCAGTGGGTGGGGTGCCTATTCAAAGAGACAAGTGGGGGAATTTGCTACATTTCCTAATTAGTCAGGGAAGGCTTCTCTATTGCTGCTGAAGATCAAGTAAGAAAAATAGACTAGCTGCAAGGCTGAGGTTAGGCTGATGGAAGCAGAGGGATGCGCCGCCCCTCGCCTGCCGTGGTGGGTTTGTCTTTGTACTACCTCCAGGCGCTCCCTATAAGGATACCTTGAAAAGAGGTGAAACACCTCCCAGCTGGGCAGCTGTGGAGAACCTGGAGGTGGTAGAAGATGGAATCCACCATGGCAGTCAGAAGTGGGGTGGGAGGGCACCTGTTCTGGATGTAATAGAAAGCAGAAAAAGAGTCAGGAAGAGTTTAATGGGCCTGGTCTGCCTTTTAATTCTTCCTGGGGTCAGCATCCCTGGAGCTCTGTGTTCAGAAGGGGTAAGAATAATATGGAATGTTTTAGTCAGTGTTTTGGGTCTTTGGGGTATAATTTAAGGGTTTCTCAGGGCTCAGGGGAATCTGAAGACCTTAAAACACAATGAGAACCCTGAAAATGGAGATAAATTGAAACATTTTAGAAGTAACCCAAACAAGGTGCTTATTTTTAGCACTATGGTTTGATTTTATGTTTCTCTGTGTGATGATTTAATATCTGTCTCCACAAAGGATTGACCCACCCCTAACACTGATGGGCCCTAGGACAAGAGTATGAATGGAGGTTCACATACCATAAGTCAAAATATTTAAGAGTAATAAACCCAGATAACAAACTATTAAACAAAATACATTCTACCCTTCTATCCTGATAAATGCATCTTCAAAACAACTTGGGAGATAGGATCAAGTTTAAAACTTTTAGATTTTTCTGGATTCTGGGCTAGCTGAATGGGGACATCTGGTCCTTTGTCTACAGGGCACTCTGACTCTCTTCAACACTGACTCCACCCTGCACCAAGGAGCCTTGGGTGCCCAGGCATGAACACACCAGTTCTGTCAATACCATCCACCAAACAGAGGCTCCTTCTTGCCCTTCCCCCCTACCCCACCTCCTGGGCCTGGGAGGGAACAGTTTATGGAGCTAAAGGAGAAAGCCCAGGAACAGGTTTACCACTGTCAGGACAGGAATTCCAGGGTCCCAGGTAACTGGAGCATGTTCCAGAAGAGGGAGGAGGATCCTGCAGACTCCTCATCCTGTAAGGAGAGATGGCTACACAGGGGTCAGAGTGGGGTCCTCTAAAGCCAGAGTGCTGTGGCCTGGGCCTACGGGAGGCACTGCAAAGGGTCGGTGAGATTCCTGGAGTGAGTGACCTGTGTGCATTTACTCCTCATTGGATCATCAGCTCTCAACCCAGTGCCTGGCGCCTGCATCCTGTCCCATAAGCTTTATTGAGTAACCTTCCTTATGGGTTCCTTAGGGTGTCCCAAATGTTGCCATACACAGGGAAAATGGGAAATTATAGGTAAATGTACATTTATTTACAAAATATTCATTATAAAATTTGATGAAATATTCTGTATGTGTTGGCCACTTCTTTCTACACACATGAAGTGTTCCCTCCCACTCATGGTGAACACGTTCCAGGATAAACACTGTTATAATTTTTCCTATATATGGTGACTTGTGGGTCATCCTGTATTTATTGAATGAATGAGCCTCTGGAGCACATGTGGTTGAACAGCTCCCATGGACAGGGGAACTGAGGAAGAGAACTTTCCTTTTTTTCAGGAGAAAAATGCTTAACTGGCATCAAATGCTGACATTGTGCTTTGCAGGGGGGGCTCAAAGGCAATGCCTGGGCCAGTGATAGACTCTCTAGAGAGGTGAATTGGAGTTTTGCTATTTATTACAAAGAACATCCTCTCAAAGCGGTTCCAAGATAGTATAGGCTGCCTTTGAGAGGAAATCATACGGGTTACTGAGACTAGATGACCCTCAAGATCCCTTCTGAGCTTGAGACCTGGAATCATAAATGAGACTGTTTAGTGGACCAAAGAGATTTTGAATCTAAACTGAAATGACCCAGTATTCCTCTCCAATTGAAGGGGTGAACTCATCCCAGGACATGTAGGCCTAGTACACAAAACACATGGCATATGTGTCTTCAGCAAAGATGATAAAGAACAGTCTTTCTGGTGTTCAATCAGATAAATTCTAAGTTGTTGCAGTCACATGATTATTGCAACTGTGAATTTTCACCATGCACACACTGTGACAGGAAACAAAGCCCATTGTGGCCAATAGGCAACAGACACCATCGTGGACCCAAGGATATAGAACCATCCCCAAAGAGGGGAAGCCAAGTTACCCCCAAGAGCTATGAGTTTTTCCACTGTATCCCTTCACTTTCTACTTCCACCCATCTTGGTCCTGTTTAAATTGGAAACATCAAAGACCCTTTTTTCACTCAAGGCTCTTACCAATGCTCTCATTCTTTGTTGGAAGATGATACAAGGATGTTCAAAACTCATCCTCTAATCCCTGACTATTTCACGGATTTAGTTGTCTGCTGCATGCACATACTTGTACACACATGCACACAAATAAAACATTGAGTGTACCTGCCTCACTTTCACAGACAGAACTAGGACTGGGATGAGGGGAGACCTGCAGTGTGCTGATAGTTGTAGAGCAGTTCTCAAATCAGTTATCTGCAGATCTTCAGCACGTGGAGCATTTTGCAATGACCCTTCACTTGCAGCCTGTGTCAGCTGGGGGTAGACTGGCCAGTGCATTGGGTGTAGCTTTTTGTTGAGCCCCTCATATGGAGGGTTCTTCATTAAACCCAATAGGGCATGAGGTTGTGTTACATGGATTTCAAAAGAGCCTGGGAGAAGAAAGGAGAGACGCTGAGAATCTCTGTCTCTCTCGTTCTCTCTTGCTCTCTCTCACTCTGTCTCTTTTCTTTCTGCACTCTTTCTAGCTCTTATGTTGGAAAAACCCAACTGTGTGGCCTGTGAGTTGGGGAAAGAGAGTAGGTTGAAGGGGAGGAGATACTCAAAGCAGTGTGGGAATGAGTAAGCCGCTGCTTGTTTGCTTGGAAGGAAGCCAAGTTGGAAGTGAGCCCGGATGTAGAGGAGCTGGCAAGCACATGGTGTATGGCTTGAGCTGCTTACCATCCCCCACCCGAGACACATCACATGTTAGCTAGAGTTTATGCGTGCCTATTACTTACAGTATACATGTGATACCTCCCTCTGTGTACGTTAAAAGCAAAAATGGGGTGCACCCCGGCCTGACTGCCTCATGACAAAATGCCAGGTTACAATTTGAGACCCAGGTAGATGCAGACTCCCGGGGAAAAAAAGGAGGAGTTTGTAAATATAGGCTATATTCAACTCTGTGATCCAAGCAACGACCTACGCTCCCTAAGGGGAACACGCTCCCTAAAGGTCCCAGTGGTTTGCATTTATAAGGATTTCTCTAGAGCCCGTCCACAGAGGGGTTGAGAAGGACCAATTAAATGATTTTCTTCCTTTATGGAAAAGTTATTTTGGAAATGATTGAAGAGAATCAACATTAATGTCTCTGAAAACCCTCTGAAGCCACCCTAGTGGCTAGCACAGGGCTCTGCATACAGTAGGGACTCATTTGTCAATCTTTTCCCCTCCGTCCCTGCACATGTTCATTCTGGATTAGCAGAGCTATCTTTGGTCCCAAGTACATGTGTGGTGGAGTGTAGATGTGTGCATGTATGCACATGTGTATATAAATTAAAATGCCATGCAAAGGGGTTATGGACAACCCCTGGAGATCCCATCCAACCTCATTTTCCAATTCCATGACGACAAATAGTGACGATTCTTGACCTGGTAATTGTAATGATCATCATCATGGCTGGAGACCATTTGGTTCAGCATACATTTCCCCACTCTATTGCAGAAAGATGGGAAGAACCTTGGCTTTGAAGTCACAAAGACCTGGCTTTCAGTCCCATTTTAGCCCCTTTGCATCTGGGTGATCTGGAGCTACTTATTTGACCTCCCTGGACCTAGATTTCATTGTTTATAAAATACTGAATTGAAACACTTGCAAGGAGTTGGTGTGGTGCATTAAAGATCTAGGAACACAATAGCTATTCATTAAATTGAAATGGCTTTACCCCATCCCACCTGGAGAATGGCCCTCAGATCACAGTGCTCCTTTTCCTACTGCCCTCTCCTAATGGAGCTTAAAAAAATCAGACGAAGGCCCAGCTGCTTCTGTGCCTGACAGGGATGCATGTTTCCACGCAGCGTCCCAGAGCGGCCGACTTTCTGCCTCCGTATTGCCTGACTCAGCTGAACTCTGTTCTCTTCTGCCTGCATCCCTCACTCCCAACACGGTTGTCTCTATCTATCTCCATCATCACCATCCCTGAAAGATCTTTAGTAAGCAGCACTCTCTGGTTGGCAGGAACTGTGTAGAAAGATACTTTCCTGAACCCTGAATCCCCAGAGGCCAAGAGCAGACCACGCATGCAGAGGAGTGTAGACGAAGTGCCAGAGGAAACATGTGCCCAGCCTGTGACAGTAAGGGGCTTTGCACTGAGGTCCTCCCCACACTGGTGTTTCTGAAAGCCCGTGATAGGATGGACACCCCCAGATGGACACGATGTTAAATAACATTGATCTGCAAATGACAATGTTGTTCCCTTTGCAGTTTGCTCTCCTGCCTCGTGATTGTGTCTAGGGAAAAAAAACCCCAAAAAACTCACTGTAGTGATAATACGTCTCTAACACCTTTCTGAGGGTGTCAATCTCCTTTGTAAACAAAGAGAGAAGGCACCAGATTCAGAGCCTTTGGACATACATACACTTTTATTTAGCTAGAATTTGTTTATCTCACGTTGTTTATAGTCATGTCTCTTCTTTTTTAAAATAGGTCAATTTTTAAAACAGTTTTAGGTTCACAGCAAAATGGAGCAGAAAGTCCAGACAGTTCCCACGCTGCCGCACCTTCAACACCCCTCACCAGAGTGACTTCAAAACCCCTCACCAGAGTGACGTTGGTTACAACTGATACGTTGACATATCATTATCATTCAAAGTTTATAGTTTTACAGAAGGGTCCCCTCTTGGTTCTGTGCATTCCAAAGGTTTTGACAAATGTCTAAGGACGTGTATGAACTATTACAGTATCACACACAATTCCTTCACTACCCCCCAAACCCACATGTTCCACCTGGGTAGCCTCTGCTGCTACTCTTGGGTTCCTGGCAACATAGTTTGGCTTTTCCAGAATATTGTATGGGGGGATCGTACAGTGAGTAGCCGTTTCCAATCGGCTTTTGCACTTACTAATACGCATGTAAACTCCCTGCGGGTCTTTGTGTCCTTTTGCAGGTTCATAGCACATTTCTTTTTAGTGCTGAATAATATTCCATTGGGTGAATGTCCCACAGTTTGTCTATTGTTTTTATAGCAATGATACAATTTTTTCATTTATGGGAGTGACAGAAAATCCCCTTTAGAAATACATTTATTGAAGTAAAAATGTGAGACATTTTAGGACAAATGTTAAGTTTGAAGAAAATAACAGTATAGATGGTGCAATACATCAAAGAATATAAGTGGTTGAAGTTATTCTGATCCAGCCATGTAATTTCAAATAGTTCTGAACATTCATGAACGCTAAGAAGTGCCTGGACGTTCATGAACGCTAAGAAGTGCCTCAGGAAGGGGATGAGGTGCAGAGTTCCAGACTGTAGTCCCAAGGTCATGCCCTAGAATCTGCATTTTCTTTTCTTTTCTTTTCTTTTTTCTTTTCTTTTCCCTTCCCCTTCATCTCTCCTCTCCTCTCTTCTCTTTTCTTTTTCAGATGAATGTGAGAGTACAAACAATTAGGTTCTAATGTTTGCATTTGGTAAGAAGAGTCGGTGTTCTAGTTGTATCCGTGTAGAAGGTGTGAAGGTGTGCTGTACACCTTAGTGGGAGCACACCCATTCCCCTGCTTCTTCCCCTCTTCTCCCTTTCTCCTTCCTCTCCGCATCTTAAATTGAATTGAGTTTTTCTCTTGGTGGGCAGGTATTAGATCATCGACTGGCTTCATAGTGTCAAGTACATTAGATTCTTGCTTTTCCATTCTTGTGATACTTTACTGAGAAGAATGTGTTTCACCTCTATCCAGGCTAATACAAAAGATGTAAAGTCTCCATCTTTTTCATGGCTGAGTGGTGTGGAATCTGTATTTTCAACCACTGGCTTTGGCAATTCCAGAGTAGGTGATTGCTTTAGGAATAGTGTGTATTAGGAAGCAGTTGTACGGGAGGAAGAAAAATGTCCATCAGATTCAAGGATCTCAGACATACAAGGAGCAGGTGTGTGCTCACTGGAGGAGGAGGAAGCTGGGAGGGCATAGGACCATGTGACTAGGAAGGAAGTACCTGTGTTGCCCAGGGCACAACAGGAAGGGATGCCTTTTGCATCTTTCTCTTTCTCTGCCTCAGTGATCTGAGAGCTACAAGTTCCAGATGGGATAGCCAAAAGATGAAGAAGTCTAGTCCACATGGGACTGTGACATGAAGGAGATGCTAACTTAATTGTGTGAAGGCACTGAGGCTTGGGAATTTGTCTGTTACCTGGGTAACATTACCCAGGTAATGTTAATTTCCTTGACTAATATACACATCAAGTTCTACTCCTGAATGACGTTCACAGGGAATTCAAATGCAAGGTTTGCTTACCTGGGGAAGATCTCAAGTCCCACGGGAGAGCAACAATGGTGTGCAGTTCTGTCTCTCATAGCTCGCTAAGTCCCAGTAATGAAGTACTTCACCTCAGGAAGGACATGCCTCTTTTGCCTGCAACTCATTGGCCATATCTAGAAACACAGCTCCCCCATCAGCAATAAGGGTGGGGAGGGTAATGTTCCTGGGTGCCTGGAAAAAGAGGAACTCACCCATCTGTTTTCCATAGATGGGTAAGTTGTAAAAGTCTCTCCACCAACAATAGTAGAACCTCCCTTTAAGGACTGTAGTGAGAATTAAGAGAGAGAGAGGCAGAGAGAGAGAGAGAGAGAGAGAGAGAGAGAGAGAGAGAGAGAGAACTCATGGCAAGTGTTTAGAACACTGCCTACACATTAAGCCCTGGGTAAGTAATAGAAGTTATTGTCTCATTTATTAAAGGGGGAGATTGTATTTGAGAACACATGCGTACCCAAGTTCCTTCTAGCTCTGCTTCCTTGTTTGGGCCATATCTGGTAGGGGAGCTGTACTTAGAGCTGATATAAGTCCAGTTCTTCTTTTCACCAATAGAAGTCTCCCTAGAAGAATGGCCTTAGAACCAGACATTAAAGACTGAATAAGGGAAAGAATTTGGAAAATAGGAGATGGAAACTGTGCCTGGCCTGAGAACTACAGAAGCAAAAAGTAAGAGATCCTTTTAGAGAAAATGAGCAAGGTTGATAAGAACACAGGACTTTCCACTCAGGCAGAACTACTCTCAAATCCCGTTGTTGCTGGGTGGTAGATGTATGCCCTTGGGCAAGTTACACCGAGATTCAGAATCTCAATCCCTTTCACTGTAGAATGACAACAGTAATAATTTTACTTGTCCCAGAGGTGGTTGTGAGGATAAATTATATAATACATAGCATGGTACAGAATGTAAACATATAGGAAAATCATAAACATACCACAATATTAGCTCTTGAGTTATTATCTGACCTCACTCACTTGTCTTCTTCAAACTTTCTTTGAGAATTTCCACCTTGGACCATGAATGAATATGGGCTGCAGGAGGAGCTGCCGAGATGTCATGGGGGAATAAAACAAAATATACCCAAGTAGTGCCTATAGACTAAATAAAAATTATCTCATGGATACGCATACTGTTTTTCAAACATACATGGAAGCCACTGTGATGAACAAAATCAAAAGCATCCTTCAATTTAGTATAGCCTCTTGTCAGTAAGTATATTCTCATTAATAGATAGTCAAAGTGTTGGGTTCCAGGCAGCTATCTGTGTCCTCAGTTCTTGGGGTGCTTTTGGCTGGAGAATGACAAGACACCCTAAAGAAAGGCAAGCATGAAACAAAGTTTATCAAGAAAGAGGAAAATAGGCGTACAGAGTAAGTGCAAGATACAGGCTTACAGAGCAAGGTACATTTGCTATAGAAACAACCAGGCCTCCATTGTTGTGCCAAGAAAAAAGGTTTGGTTATAGCCGGGGGTTCTGTTTTATATCTCCTGGATTGGGCCTACCTCATGGTCACCTCGGAACCAGAGTCTTACTGGGCCATTGTGGGAGGCAGACTGCAGGTAGATTTAAACTAATGACATGATACAATTATCCTTAAAGCTGTTCTAAGTCACCTTCCAGACTCTGTTGTACCTTTGTGGCTTGGCCTATGAGCTAGAGAGTCCCCTACATCCTTTTGCAGTTGGCATGCTGAGCTCTGATTGGTAGATTGGTAGGGTGTTCCCTCCTCCCGAGGTGTGAGCACTCACTTAGGACAGGATTACAGGGGGCAGCACAGAGATGGGGCCTGGGGTCCCACATTTGTCGTCTTTCCCTAGGAGAGCAGCTTTCCTGTCTACCTAACAAAAGTACAACTACAGTCATTTGAGGGCTTGCAAAACGTTTTCAACTTAAAAAGGATTCAATTTATAGATACACTATAAAATAACTGCCAGTATTTTCCAAAGTCTCAAGGTTGTTAAAATTGAAGAACGATGGAAGACTGTCAAGAGTCTAAGGAGAAATTACAGCTAAATACAATCCGTAATCTAACTTGGATTCTGGACCAGATAAAAGACTTTTGTGGGACAGTTTGGGGAACAGGTGTGTAGGTTAGTTAATAGTCTTATATCAGTGTTAAATTGCTGGTTAGGGTCATTGTACTATAGTCATGTAAGATGTTAATCTTTGGGGAAGTTGAATGAAGGGTATATGAGAACTCTGAGATTTTTACAAATTTTTTATATTTGAAATTATTTCAAAAAGAAAAGTTACAAAATGAAAATAATTTAAAAGGGGAGTGTTTTCTCAGACTTGGAATATTGAGAATTTACTAGTATAGCAAAAAAGGCATTGGTTTGGTTGGAATCCATTTACCAGCTGTGTGACTTTGGGCAAATCAATTGAATCCTCTGAACTTCAGTGTCCTCTGTTCACCACCCGGAGCTAATGAAAGCAAGTACTTGGGAGAACTGTTTTAGAATTGAAGAATGCAGCGTCTAGCACACTGCATACAGGGGGATCCTGAGAAAGTTTGTTCTCTTTTTGGTTTCTACTTTCCCCTCTCTTCCCCCACTTCCCCAGGTATAAGACCTGCATGCTAAATGCTTGAGCAGTGAAAAGTGTTGCATGGGCAGGAAAGTTTTCACAATATCAGATTGTAAGCCTCTAAGCAGAGCTAAAAGTTATCAGCATAAACAGCACTGGCCAGCATTTGGTAACATTTCCTAACCTTTCCTAAAGGAACTCACTGAGTGAGTGTGGGTTGTATATTTTGATTCATCCTACGTCAATCCCTCCAGAAGCAAAAACTTGAGCCTTGGTAGGACAAGAAAAGTTTTCTATTCCTGGGGCTCTCAATTTCCCCCAAACCAGGCAGTCACAGGTGAATGAGAGCAGGCAGTGAGTGGGGAGCAGGCAGGCGTGGGGTTCTATTGTGTGTGTGTTTGTGGGAGGGAGCAGGGAGCAGCTTGAGGGGCTGGGGAGTGGCCTGAGTCTAGGCCTGGAGCACCCCTCTTTAATGCCGGGGAGAAGGGCTCTTGAGGGGGTTGGTGCCTGTGGCTGCTTCTGCCTTTTGACTATCTTTGTTCCAGGAAGAACCCAGAGGGGCTGGTCTTTGCAAACTCAGTCCTGACACTGTAATACTTGCTGCCTAGTTTCTAGTTTCTGACATTTGTTACATGTTTTCCTGCAAAATAATAATGACAGTAAGTTTGGGGCTTTGAGGGAGTATGTGATGTGATTTCAAGATTTTCCCACCCTCCTACCCCAAATAAACCCACTTATTGGGAAGTGGCCCTAGACCAAGATTCTTTGTGATTTGAATTGAATTTCATTCTTCCTATGAATGCAGCTCAAATCCCAAGTATGTATTTGATGCGGTGGCTGGAACTTGCTTCACAATAATCCAGTGACTACAGATAAAACAAGGCTGGCCATGTGTGTCATTGGTGGCCCATGGGAGGTGTATTCTGCTTTTCTCTCTCTATTTTTATGCATATTTGAAATTTTCCATAATAAAAAAGGTATGTTCTATTGTTTGGTTAATAAAAATATTATAAAAAAACAATTATTGAACAGGTTTTAAAAAGCTATCTGGAGGCAGGCAAGTAACTTTGGGCACAAACACGCTAAGGACCAGGGTCAAAGGACTGGAGTCCCACCAGGGGTTTCATCCGTCTTGCTCAGTGAGGTGAATAAATCTGATGCCCTGTAAGAGATCTGCTGTCCCCTAAAATCATGATTTAAAGATGAAAATGTCCTGTTTTCCATTTCCCTGTTGATCCACCTGGTGTGATGGCAGCAAAAGGATCCAAGTGACCATTTGCTCAGCAGACGTGGAGCCAACACAGCCAGATGCCAGGCTTCGGGAATGTGAGAGCAAACGGGAGTTCAGAGTCTGTGCAAAAGACTGGTGTGCTCAGAAGTGCTCTGGGCACCTCGGATCAGGGTTGCAAACACTGTGCTGAAGGACGATGCAGGAGAGTGACTAGTGATGTCTTGGCAAAGGGGCTAAGCTTTCAGTGGTTGAGTAAGGATGAGTAGGTGGAGGGAGTTCTCCAGGTAGACATGTATGCCAAGGCACGGCAGGAAGAGATCTACCCTGACTCTCCCTATCAGAAACCCATTCCTTTCGGCCTAATCCTCCCTACCCTCACTGTCTCTCAAATTGCCCGGCTATGCTTTAGGAGCCAGTATAGCTTCCTTTTCTTAGAGAGCTGGGCAGGGTACAGAAAGGGAAGGGATGTGTTCACTCTTCTCTCCTAGCCAGTCCTCTCAATGCCAGCCTTTGCGGGTTGGGTCTTAATGGAATTTCTGTGATAGGCTGGCTGCGCTTGGGTCCACCTGCCTGGGAACAGTAACTGCACAAAAGCTATCTGGTTAACTGAATGGTGTTTTTATCTGGAAACCTCTAGAGAGTCTGGAAGAACCCCTGTGGGTTCAGGAGCTTCCTTATCCTTCAACGCACATGGAGCTGCCAGCTCGTATTTCTGTGACAGGGAGGGAAGAGTAGACATTATTTTCCTGGTCTTTAGAAGTCAGAAACCAGGATTCAGAGAGGTGAGGTGGGATGCTCAAGATGGAAGGCAAATCTCTGAGCTTTCATTTCCAGCTCTCAGGAAGTATCAGTGAATACATCAGCCTCAGAACTATTCATCCATTCACTTCCTAATGCATTAAGACACTGTAATAACGTATTAATTTGCCAGAATGTTTAGAGAGTGTAAGCAATCAGGAAGAATGGGCAGGAGTTTATGGTTAATTTGATTTTCTTGTGAATTTGGAACTAACCTTATAACTTGTATTTCAGTGTTTATCATTGAAAATCTTTATGAAATGTCACTCCCACCCCAAATTTCCTTGATATTGAAGGACTGTTGTTTGAAGTTAGGCTCTGTGATTAGAGGCGGCACAGGAAATGAAGTTCCAACTTCACAGACTACAGGATGTCTTGTAGAAGCTGGTGGGTGGGTTTTATTTAAACAGTGATATCAACTTGTTTTCTCTTTCTCCCACAAGGGGAGAATAAAATGTCTAGTTTGTTCATTTGGCAATTGTTTACTGAGAGGTTACTTTGTGCCAGAACTGTGCCGAGGATTGGGGACACTGCAGTGAACACTGATCCTGTGCTCTTGGAGCTTTGTGGGTCTTGTACTCGGGTGGAGCAATAAAGATACAGCCAGGTGAGGATGAAGGATTGTGCAAGGTGCTTTGGGAGCGCAGGCCTGAAGACCAAGGAGGGCTTCTCACAAGAGAATATCTCTATGGTGGACCCGAAGATGGCCAGGATAAGAGAGCAGAAGGCATTCCAGGCAGGAGGAGCTTTCCCAAAAGCACAGAGGTAGGAAAGGATGCCGCTCCCAGGAGTAATGGGAAGCCCAGTTTGCTTCTGTACACAAGCTCTTGCTCATTTTCCTGCCTCTGCACACTCTGGTCTGTAGACTTGTGTGTGCCTCTCTGGAGCATCAGCTACAGAAACTCAAAGCCGTTGTGAGTTTCCCTAAACTTAGGGACTTCATCTGTGCATCCCCTGGCCTAGCCCAGCCTGGCTTCTGCCAGGAAGCTGCCTTCCTTAGCCCAGTTACAAAAGGGAGGCATGGGGGTTCCTCCATGTGGGGTGATCACCATGGTAACAACCACCTCAAGTTGCTGGGGAAGGCAACACGTTGACTAAGGGGAGTACAGAAGCCCCCAACCCCTAAACATGCCCAAGTGCCTCCCATATGGCTGGTAAACCATTGTTTCATTCAAGACCCAGGTACACTTTTTTTACTTCAGATCTTACCTACAGGTCATTTTCTGGACAGAGAACCAGTAGAAAATATCAGAAACGTGGCACATGCCACATAGTGTTCACAGACCTTCTGCCCTCTGCTCTCCCCATCTCTGTACTTGCTCATACCTATGGAGATTTGGGAGACACAGGACCAAGGTATCCCGTTTGCCTTTCTTTTTTCTTTTTAAATTACATGCCCTAGTTGCCATCAGCACTATTCCTACCGACCCTCATGCTAGGAAGTGTTAACAGGTTTTGTTACTTGTAGAATGATGTTTGTTTGAGAAAGGGACGTTCCTTCACTTCTGAGATAAGGGATTTAAGGCCCAAAGAGAGTAAATGATGTGTTTGTGCTATTGTCATGAACAGACACTGGCCTAGCTGTGGGATATATAGTCATAATGACAGACAAGGCCTCCGCTCTCATGGAGCTCTCAGTCTGGAAGTGAAGTCTGGAAGAAGTATGAGTCCTGCTAACACTTTCTAGCATGAGGGTAAGTAGTAATAGTGCTGCTGATGGTGGTCCTGGTAGCCTTGGCCACCAGGGTGATTCACTCCCACGTGTTAGCATAATTCTGCTTGTGGCTCTTGCCTTCCCTCTGCCTTCATCCTCTTGAACAATGTTCAAATTTCTCGATCAACATTCAAATCCTTTGTCCATAGCTCTGTACCTGTAGCTCAAGCAGCTAGGGTGCCATCCATATACACCAGAGCTGGCGGGATCAAATCCAGTCCAGGCCTGCCAGACAACAATGACAACTATAACCAAAAAATAGCTAGGCATTGTGGTGGGCACCTGTAGTCCCAGCTACTTGGGAGGCTAAGGCAAGAGAACCTCTTAAGCCCAAGATTTTGAGGTTGCTGTGAGCTGTGACACCATGGCACTCTACCCATGGGGACAACTTGGTACTCTGTCTTAAAAAAAAAAAAAAAAAAAAAAAATCCTTTCATCATTGCAATTTTACTCCAAACATTCAAAGACCTCCTTTCCTTTGCACTTGGTAATGCCTGGTGTGGGAGGGAACTTGCAGTGGTAGTAATATCCATTCTGTGTGTGTCAATAAACTCTACTGACTCAGAATAAATAATTATGAGTGAGGTAAGTGTATTGAGCAGAAGTATAGCTATTATGCTCCAGGAATATAACAGTGTCTTTCAAGACAAAACTATGAAATAGGGATTATCATCCCTGACTGTTTACATCAGTAAGAGACGGATTTGGAAAAATCACGTAACTTGTTTACCCGTTGTAGGGCTGAGGTTTGGATCTTGGGCTCCTGGCTCTAAGTCAAATGTTTTTTCTACTATTTAATTAAACATAATTAAATTCAGCAGCTATTTTTCAAGTACCTATGACGTGCCAAGCATGGCACTAGCCATAGGAATGCACATAAATAGATACAGTTTCTTTTCTCAGTAACCTTTCAGTCTAAATGAAAAGAAACAAGTTTGTGAACAAATAATTGTCATAAAAATCATGATGAAGAAATGTTCTAATTACAGCATGGTCAGAAAAGGTGGGTCAATCTGATTGGGTAAGTCCATGAACCAGAACTTCCTGGAGTAAAGAACCTGCAGCTGGTGGTAGGAGGATGTGTAAGAGCTCACCAGGGCTGTGCGGGGAAGAGGCACTCCAGCACTTGCAAACACAAGGTGGTGTGGCACAGTGTCATGGTGTGGCATGGTGAGGTGGCATAGCAAGGCAGTGTGGCACAGAATGGTGGTGGCGGTGTGGTATAGCAAGATGGCGGAGCACCATGTGGGGTGTGGCAAGTGAAAGAAGTACACATGAGGAGTGTCAGGAGATAGAAGGGCAGGGACCAAAGACCCCTGAGCATGTTCAGTGTGTTACCTCTGCCTAGCTGTCCCTCGTGGTGAATAGGCTAAGTAACACATCCCACCCACACACACCACCCCTCCCATCTCCAGATCCAGTGACCCTACATAATAAGGAATTCTGAGCAGAATCCTGTTTCTCACTGTCATGAAAAAAGTTAGATGACCTCAGCACAGTGACCATCAGGGACTCCTGGAGTTTGAACCTAACTTCTTAGTCCAGCTTCTGTCTCATCACCCTGACTTCCACCACATACTCTTCTCAATCCCCACTGCCTATCTTCCCTCCATACACCCAGTAGTTCTCTGTTTTTTGATTTCTACTCAAAAGGCTTTCTTCCTCCTGGGACCTCTGTCCCCTCTTCCTTTAGCAGTCAAAAACCAACCTCCTCCAAGCCCTATATCCAGTGTCACCTCCTCCCTGAGTCCTCCCTCCTGCACTTCATTTCATTCCCAGCTGTGGTCCTAGTGCACTAGTGTAGGCTGCCTGCCCTGTTGTCACTATGTAGCTCCATTTCCTTTTCTCAGGTAGAAGGTGAACTTCAAGGAGCTTGTTCCCCGTGTCCAGTTCTCCTTTATGCTGCCTACTATGTCTAGAAATTGTAGGCTGGGTGCCCATGCTCAGTGGTGAGGGCACTGGCCATGTGCACCAGGGCTGGTGGGCTGGAACCTAGCCTGGGCCTGCTAAACAACAATGACAACAACAGCAACAACAACAAAATTAGCTGGGCATTGTAGTGGGCACCTATAGTCTCAACTACTTGGGAGGCTAAGGCAAGAGAATCACTTAAGCGCAAGAGTTTGATGTTGCTGTGAGCTGTGACACCACAGCACTCTACCAAGAGCAACATAGTGAGACTCTGTCTCAAAAAAAAAATAAAAAATAAAAAAATAATAGAAATTGGGAGGGCAACCAGTGTATGGTGCCCCATGATTGCATTAATGTACACAGCTATGATTTAATAATAAAAAAAGAAAGAAATTGTAAGGGCTCAGAAAAGTGATGTAATAAACATAATCCAAGCCGATTAGCTATTTGAACACCTTCATGGATCCACTCAAGAAATGCATTTTTTCCCCTAATGAGCATTTTCCTCTTTCTGCTAAGGTAGAAGAGAGGATATTTCTGAAACATGTTTTTAACCATCTCTGTGGTTGGCACATCACCCTCTCAATCATTCTTTTCGCACAGGGAGCACCCACAGTGAATCCTTTACTAGGACTGCTGTTAGCAATCAGACGAGGCCCTTACTCTAAGGAATTTACCTTCTTGCTATCAGAAACCTGAAGGTATCAGAACAGCTTTCACTGAGAAACATTCTGTAAATTAAGTGACCAGTAGTTTTCCTGGGGTATCAAAATTCTGAAAGACAAGAAAGACTGAGGGACTGTTGCAGACATTAGGAGACCAGTGACACATACTAACTAAATGCAATGTGAGATTCTAGAACCATAAAAAAGAATGTTATTGGAAAACTAGTGAAGTTCAAATGGGGTCTTTAGTTGCACCATAACTTCCTTGTTCTGATACTTATACAGTGAATATGTATAATTTTGTTCTATTGTATGGCTGAATAATAATGCCATTATGTACATATACCATATTTTTTTTTTCAGGCATGTAAGTGCTTTGTTTACATGGACTGCTTTTGTACTCCTTGAGTCAAAATTATAAGTGTCCTGATCAGCCAGATAGTGTACATTGTTCCTATTAGGTATGATTTTTCTTCCATTCCCCCCTCCACCTGCTTGATTTCCGTTGAGTTTTACTTCCATCTGTGCACATGAGTGCTGATTGGTTAGTTGTAATCTAACAGTGAGCACATGTCATGTTTGTTTCTCCATTCTTGGGATACTTCACGTAGAAGAAGGGTCTCTACTTCCACCCAGATTGTTCCAAAAGTTATTAATTCAATTTTAATGGCTGATAGTAGTACTCTATGGTATACGCATACCACATTTTTTTGATCCACTCATCAACTGGCGCTTGGATTGATTCCACATCTTTGTGACTGTGAATTGTGCTGCAATCAACATTCTAGTGCAAACATCTTTTGATAAAAAGACGAATTTTTCCTTTGAGTAAATACCCAATACCCAGGTGAAATTTTTGGATCAAATGGAAGGTCTACTTTTAGTTCTTTGAGGAATCTCCATACTATTTTCTGTGGGGATTGTATATACAAGTTTGCAGTCCCACTAACAGCATATAAGTGATCCTTTTTCTCCTCATTCATGCCAGCAGCTACTATTTTGGGACTTCTTTTCTTTCTTTCTTTCTTTTTTTTTTTTTAGTTATTTATTTGTTTGTTTGGGTCTTTTTAATAAAAGCCATTCTCACTGGGGTTAGGCAATATCTATCGAAGTTTTGAGTCACGTTTCTCTGATGATTAATGATATTGAGCATTTTTATATGGTTCTTGGTCGTTAGTCTATCTTCTTTTGAAAAGCTTCTGTTCGTGTCTTTCTCCCACTTTTTAATGGGGTTGTTGATTTCTCCTGCTGATTTGCAGATTCTGATTATTAGCCCTTTATCAGATGTATAACTTAGAAATATTTTTCCCTTTCTGTATGCTATTTGCCCTTTTGATTGTTTCCCTGGCTGTACCACATGTCTTCATCCATTGCATTATTGATAGGCACCTAGACTGATTACCTATTTTGGCTGTTGTGAATAGTGCAGTCATAATCATGGGAGTGCAGACATCTCTTTGATATATTGAGTTCCTTTCGTTTGGTATATACCTAGTAGTGCAATTGCTGCATCGTATGGAAATTCTTTTAGTTTTTTTGAGGAACCTGTTCTTCATAGTGGCTACACTAATTTACATTCCCACCAACAGTGTATGAAGGTTTTCCTTTTTCCACATCCTTGCTGGCATTTGTTACTGTCTGTCCTTTTGATATAAACCTTTCGAACTGGGGTAAGAGGATATCACATTGTGGTTTTAATTTGCATTTTTCTGATAATTAGCGATGGGCATGTTTTCAGATATTCGTTGGTCATTTGTATGTCTTCTTTTGAGTGATTTTTGTTCAGTTCTTTTGCCTGTTTTAAAATTGGATTATTTATTTTTTTGCTGTTGGATTGTTTGATTCCTTATATATTCTGGTGATTAATCTATGGTCAGATGGATAGTTTGTAAGTATTTTATCCAATTTGTGTATTGTCTATTCATTTTGTTGATTTTGTCCTTTGCTGTGCAGAAGTTTTTTAGCTTGATATAATCCAAATTGACCATTTTGCTTTGGTTACCTGTGCTTTTAAGATCTTACACCAGAAATCTTTGTCCAAACCAATGTACTAGAACATTTACCCAATGTTTTCTTCTAGTAGTTTCATAGTTTCGGGTCTTATAGTCCAGTCTTCAATCCACTTTTTATTTGATTTTTTATATGGTAAGAGGTTAGGGGCCTAGTCTCATTTTTCTGCATATAGTTACAAAGTTTCCTCAAAAGTATTTATTCAAAAAACTCTCCTCTCCCCATTGTAAGTTCTGGGCACTTTTGTTTAAAATGAGTCGTTTACATATGAATAGATTTATACCTGGGTTCTCTATTCTGTTCCATTGATCCATATGCCAGTCTTTATGGAGTGCCATGCTGTTCTGGTTACTATAGCTTTGTAACAGATTTTGAAGTCAGGTAGGATGATGCCTCCAGCTTTGTTCTTTTTGCTCAGTATTGCTTTGGCTGTGGTTTTTATGGTTCCATAGAAATTTTAGGATTTTTTTCTATTTCTGTGAAAAATGTCACTGGTATTTTGATAGGCATTGCATTGAATCCAGAAATTGCTTTGTGCAGGTAGAATGAGGATTGAGGACCCCATTCTTGGGAAGGGAAAACACCCCCAGAAAAAGGGGGAAAATAAAAAAATAAGCTAAGCAAGGCAGAACAAAGGAAAATCAGCTAGTTTACCTTTAAACCAGCCACTGCTAAATTTCCTATCTGAGCAAATTTTCTGCTTTTCCTAGAAGTCTGGCCAGTTGGGGATACAGTGTATTAACACCACTGCTGGGTCTGTAAACACTCTGAAGGAATAATGGCCACAGAGGAAGCTGTGTGCAAGGCCTGGCAAGAAACATTAACTAGGACGTCCCCTGCCTGGTTAATAGTTAAAACAATGACAAAAAGTCATTGCAGAGATTTGTATTTGGCTGGGGCAGAGATGAAGGGAACAGCTCAAGCCCTGAAATATGGGTAGGAGGGCTTTTATCCCTTATCACAGAGGAAGATTCTCTATGGTGGTGATGAGAGGAAAATTCCTCTTTTCCACTGATTCTTCAGAGGAGATTAATGCCAGTGGCATTTTACTCCACAGTGAACTAGAGGGTATTAATACCCTCGTAGGAATCTGTGTGTATGTGACCACAGACAGGAGGCTGCCCACACACAAGGCTCAGGTTCCAGATTTCTCAAGACTGCTCAGACCCTTAAGGTTAAAGATTATAGAAACAATAGGAGCTGATATGCTCACTCAGAGAAACTGCTGGCTTCTGTTCCCTTCCTCAGCTTACCCTTTGGGCTAATCAGTAAATAGCCTTTAGTAAAAGCTGAGTGGAACTGACACTTGGTTCTGACTATCAGAACCCTGCAAACAGGAGGTGATCCCTGCACTCCCACCTTTAAAAATTTTATTCTGTGTATCTTGTCTCTTTATCTCTCATTGTTCTAACTTTATATTTCTTCAGGTGGTTGCCACCAGGTACACAGGTCTTAATGAACCCTGCTCCCGGGGTGGAACCCGGCCAGCTTTGGGTAGTGTTGCCATTTTAACAATATTAATTCCCTCAATCCATGAGCACAGAGTGTCTTTCCACTTTTTTGTTATCTCTCTTCCATTTCTTTCATCAGAGTTTTGTAGTTTTCCTTGTAAAGACCTTTTACTTCTCTGTTTGGATTGATTCCTAGGTATTTGATATTTTTTTATAGCTATTGTAAATGGGATTGCTTTCTTGATTTCTTTTTCAGATTTTTTTTTGTAAATATATGTACATCTTACTGATTTTTTGTATGTTGATTTTGTATCTTGTAACTCTGACAAATTTGTTTATCAGTTCTAACCGTTGTGTGTGTGTGTGTGTGTGTGTGTGTGTGTAGAATCTTTATGTTTTTCTAATTACAAGATCATGTTTACCGTGAACAAGGGTAATTTTTACTTCTTCCCTTCCATGGATATCCTTTATTTATTTCTCTTGCCTAATTTTTCTGGCCAGGACTTCTAGTATTGTGTTGAATAATAGCAGTGAAAGTGAGCATCTTAATTTTATTCCAATCTTTCAGGAAAAACCTTCAATTTTTTCACATTTGTTGTAATGTTAGTCTAATGTTTCTCATGGATGGCCTTAATTATTTTGAGATTTCTTACATACTCGTATTTTGATGATGTTTTTGTCATAAAGTGATATTGAATTTTATGAAATGCTTTTTCAACATGTATTGAACTAATCATTCTGGTTTTAGTCTTGATTCTGGTGTATTATTTTTATTTATTTGCTTATATTGAACCATCCTTAGATCCATGGGATGAACCCACTTAATCAAGATAAATGATCTTCTTAAGATGTTGCTGCATTCAGTCTGCTGGTAATTTTTTGATAGTTTTTACATGTATGTAATTTTGCCATGTAGTCTTCTCCTCCTCCTCCTCCTCCTCCCCCCCTTGTCTGGTTTTTATATTAGGGTAATGCTGACCTCATAGAATGAGTTTTGAAGCAGTCCCTCCTCTTCAATTTTTTTTTAAGTGTTTGAGTAGGATTAGTATTAATTCTTCATCAAATATTTGGTTAAAATTTAGCAGTGAATTCACCAGCTCCTGGGCTTTTCTTTGAAGTATGTCTTTTTAAAAAAAAATTATTTATTTTTATTGTTAAATCATAGCAGTGTACATTAGTGCAATCAAGGGGTACAATGTGTGGGTTTCATATACAATCTGAAAAATTCTCCATCTTTCTTTAAGGCTGCATAATATTTCATGGTATACATGTACCACCATTTTTAGTCTATTCCTGGGTCGATGGACACTTGGGCTTCTTCCATGACTTAGCAATTATGAACTGGGCTACAATAAACATTCTGGTACAGGTGTCTTTGTTATATTGTGACTTTTGGTCTTCTGGGTATAAACCTAGTAAAGGAATTATAGGATCGAATGGCAGGTCTGTTTTTAGATCTCTAAGTATTCTCCAAACATCCTTCCAGAAGGAATGTGTTAGTGTGCATTCCCACCAGCAGTGTAGAAGTGTGCCCTTTTCTCCACATCCATGCCAACATCTCCGGTTTTGGGATTTTGTTATGTGGGCTACTCTTACTGGGGTTAGGTGATGTCTCAAAGTAGTTTTGATTTGCATTTCTCTGATGATTAAGGACGATGAGCTTTTTTTTATGTGTTTGTAGATTGTGCGTCTGTCTTCTTTAGAGAAGTTTCTCTTCAAGTCCCCTGCTCACCCTGAGATGGGTCACGTGTTCTTTTCTTGCTAATACATTTGAATTCTCTGTGGATTTTGGTTATTAGACCTTTATTGGACCTATAACCTGCAACTATTTTCTCCCATTCTGAGGACTGTCTGCTTGCTTTACTTACTATATTCTTGGCTGTGCAGAAGCTTTTTAGTTTGATCAGGTCCCAGTAGTGTATTTTGGATACTGCTTCAATTGCCTGGGGAGTCCTCCTCATAAAATATTCACCCAGGCTGATTCCTTCAAGAGTTTCCCCTGCACTTTCTTCAAGTATTTTTATAGTTTCATGTCTTAAGTTTAAATCTTTTATCCAGTGAGAGTCTATCTTAGTTAATG